>CAIGQW010053650.1:2246862-2273363 GCA_903798125.1 Danio choprae | reverse complement strand
TTAGGGCTGCACAATATATGGTTTCAGCATCGATGTTGCAATGTGTGCCTCTGCAATAGTCACATCGCATAGATGAGTTGACTTTGCAGTGTCATTTTTACATTTACATATACAAAATCATAATGCATGCACAGTTTATTTCACTTTTATCTTTGCTTTGTTGCATTTATCTATGCTTGTAGTTTCATTCATTCATTTTCTTTTCGGCTTAGTCCCTTTATTAATCTGGGGTCGCCACAGTGGAATAAACCACCAACTTATCCAGCACGTTTTACGCAGTGGCTGCCCTTCCAGCTGCAACCCATTACTGTGAAACACACACACACACACTCTCATTCACACACACATACACTACAGACAATTTAGCTTACCCAATTCACCTATAGCACATGTCTTTGGACTTGTGGGGGAAACCGGAGCACCCGGAAGAAAACCTACGCGAACACAGGGAGAACATGCAAACTCCACACAGAAATGCCAACTGACCCGAACCAGTGACCTTTGCTTGTAGTTTGTTTATTACATTTTATGCATGAGTCACTTCCCTACAGAATCATCCCAATCAATCAAAATTAATATATTTGGTAACACTTTAGGGACCAATTCTTACTATTAGTTTATTATTAGCATACATGTTATTGAGATATTGGCTGCTTATTAGTACTTATAGTATTAATACTTATTCTGTATAATCTTATTCTGCATCCCTAATCCTACCCAGGACCTTAATAATTATTAATAAGGAGCAAAATAGGAGTTGATTGAAGCAATAGTCAAAATGGTTTGCCAAGAGTGAGAATTGAACCCTAAAATAAAGTGACCAAAAATGATTTCCAAATATAGCAAAGTATATCACTATATATATATCGCAGAATAACAAAATATTGCAATGTCAGATTTTTCCTATATTGTGCAGCCCTAGTGTATGTGTGTGTGTAGTACTCAGCATAAATTAGTACAACTCCTTTCTTTTGAAAATATTTTTATTCATTTCTCATAGATATAGCCAATAATTTTTGTTGCATGTATGTGTGTCCTTATTTATGCTGAGCACTGTGTGTATATATAGGCTTTTGAACAGTATAGGCTTTTACTTTCATTCTTAGTTCAAAGCACAAATGTTTTACAGACTCTACCGAATGAGTAAAGCAAGCCAATATTTTCAACATGGTGGTCCAAAGAATTTTATAGTTCAGCTGGTTGAAACGTAACTCTCTGAAACTGATTTTCTGTTAATATCTCAATGCTCCATATGTCAGTATAATAGGTTCTTTGCAATCACGTGGTTCTGGTAACGTGCGGATTTCAGATGAAGGCAGGAAGTAAAAAATTGAATGGGAGACATAGAGGAAAGTCCATGTTTTTGCGAGCTGTACACATTATACACTTTACTATGTGGTTCAAAAACATGTTTATTATAAATTACTATAGTTTTTTCCCCCCATATCTTCCAGACATCACGAAATTACAGATGAAATCATACAAAACAGTGGACGCATAGTCTACATTATCATTTATTTATTTTCATGAGGGGGGAAATGTTCTCCACAATAATAGCCATCTAGTTTTGTCACAAGGGTTGCATTTCTTTTTTTTTTCTGTCGATGAACTGACCATCAACAAACCTTATGGTTGTTTATTCTGCCGAAATGGCAGTAAAGACTGATTATTGCAAAACAAGATGGAGATTTCATTGCAGCGATTACGTGGCAGGGTATGTTTATATTCTCCTGGATTTTGTATAAGTGTGGTGGTGCTTGCATCTGATTTTTTAACATAGCTAGACTTGTATATAATCTTTATTGGTGCTGTCAAATGAATTATTGCGTTCAAAAGAAGGTTTGTACACATGGATGTATTGAAAAAATGTTTATACATGCTGCCTTTTCTTCCATTTTTCAGCCAGTTTCTTGAACTTTCCCCCTTTTATGAGCAATAACTTTAGGAAGTCTATAGTCTATAAGTCTAAGTCTTCTTATTTTGGCTGATTTAAACAATTATAAACAACAGAAAACATAGCGATTCCTATGTAGAATAATCACTTCCTGCCCTCCATCTGAAGTTCGCGCGTCATCAATGACGTCATGTGAAAACAACCCATAGTAGTTCTCAAAGTAATTTGTTAACTTGCTTCCAATCTCAATTAAGGTTCAATTAAACCTTGAGTAATACATTTTGATATTCAGTAAAAAGAGCCCTCTGTTTAATGTAAAATGTAACCCCACAACTAGCACACACGAATGCATTTCTACTGGGTGTTGATCAATAAGATAATATAGGCATATTCAGCATGGCTCTTCTGAGTTTGAACGCATGCAGCATGAGGGCTAAGAGGAGTAATGAGGCACAAGAAAGCGATGGAGGAAGAGAAGGAAGAATAAGCGAGTGATGCAGCAGCTGATGGGACAGCTGATAATGTATGTTGTGTGCTCTTTGATGGCAGTGGCCACCAGTTCACCCGCTGCAGGTGTGAAGTGGCCCGTTTCATTCTGAGTGCACTTGTTCCTCACGGCTGCATCAAGTATATTGTTTTAGGAAGTTGACACATGGATCTTTAGAGCTACTCGTTGGATTGAGAGCTTCTCTTTTTTCCCCGGAAACTCTTTGAGGGGGCTTTGCACGTACAATAGGTAGTAATTAATAAAACCCCTGATGTTTTCACAACAATTGCATGCTGGTAGTTTGTTCTCCGCTCACCCTTTAAGCGCAGCGATATCAACAGTGTCTTCTTCCTGTTCAACGTATTAAAGAAACAAACAAGGAGATGCTTAATTGAACATCAGTGCTTGTCAGGGTGGATGTGGTCAAATTGTCTGAAGATGCTGATATCTATGCTGGAGGAAACGTGGATGTTTTTCTTTCTTGATAATCTAAAGAGTCTGGAAATCTAAATGGTGTCCGCGGACTTAAAAAGTCTTCAGTTTAATGAAACATAGGCCTGCCACGATATCTATTTTTTGTTGTATGATATATTGCACCAAAATATATTGTGATAAACAATATTATTGTCATTGTAAGATTATTTTATGCCACTCATTATATAATGCCAGAATGACAATATAATATCATCACGATGCAAGTACACTTTTCTAAAGGACACATCATATTCTTAAGAATATTTCATTTAATTATAGTCTTTTTAACAATTTAATAATTAGGCATTTGAATCAGAATGTGAAAATGCATATCCTAAATTAATAATAATATATTAACATAAAAGTGCAAGGTAAAAAGTAACAGAGGCAGTGATATCTGCTACCAGATCTATTTTCAGCAGTCAGACGCCCACATGAAAATATACTATAGTAATTTATAGTAAATACTATAGTGTTTTTTTAACCATACTGACACCTCAGATAGAGATAGAGATGTTGCACAATCAGCTAAAATGTGGCTAGAATTGTTTTTTATGTATGAGTGATGTATATTGCATCACCAAAAATGATTGAGGTCATGTCCATGTGTTGTGCGATAAGTTGATATATTGATTCTTGTGACAGACCTACTGAAATATTGTCTTAAATCATTTTAAACTAGTTTAAATGTTCTGTCCATGTAAAGCTACTCAATAAGGCTGACACCCATCCAACCTATAAAAGTTCATTTATATAGCACATTTCATACACAATGATAATTCAAAATGCTTTACAAAAATAAAAAATGATTAAAATGTGTTAAAACAGGTTTTAAAGGAATGAAAAAGAAAAGAAAGGCATAATAGTGTGATCTGTCTGACGTAGCACAGTGCTTATTCAGTAAAGGCACAGCTAAACAGATGGGTTTTAGGTCTTGATTTGAATGTGCTTAATGTTGGAGCACATCTGATCATTTCTGGAAGCTGATTCCAGCAGCGGGGGCACAGTAGCTGAAGGCCGATTCACCCTGCTTTTACTGAACTCTTGGAATTTCTAATTTACTTGATCCTAATAGTCTGAGTGACCTGTTAGGTTTGTATTCAGTGAGCATATCTGTAATGTATTGAGGTCCTAGGCCATTTAGTGATATATAGGTTGTTTTCACATGACGTCATCGATGACGTGCGAAATTCAGATGGAGGGCAGGAAAGGGTTCTTCTACATAGAAATCGCTATCAGAACATCAAAATGTTTGTTTTATGTTGTTTATTATTGTTTTAATCGGCCAAAATAAGAAATGCCAAATAGCTTTTATAGACTTCCAAAAGTATTAGCTCATAAGGGGGGGAAAGTTCAAGAAACTGGCTGAACAACAGAAGAAAAGGCAGCATATAATAAACATTCATTCAATACATCCATGTGTAAAAACGTTTTTGAACGCGATAATTAGTTTGACAGCAAACAAAGATTATATACAGGTTTAGCTATGTGTATAAATATGTTATTGTGTTATATAAAAATTAGATACAAACACTTATACAAAATCCAGGAGAATGAAATCTCCTTCTTGTTTTGCAATAATACAAGTCTTGGCGTTCCGGTGGAATAAACAACCGTAACGTGAACATAGCGATGCGCATTATTTCGTGATGTCTGGAAGATATCCACATGGGGGAAAAAATATAGTAATTTGTAATAAACATGTAAAGTGTATAATGTGCACTATAGCATAGTAAACTGATAAACTGTAATAATTACCGTAACGTTAGTGTAAACTGTGCCGCATTGTGATTATAGCGTAGAAAACTGAAGCCTCTTGAATAGTTTGTTTATTGCTACAGCTGTGTTGTAACACAGCAACAATATAATTACTACGACAGTTTAATTCAAGTAATTATCTATAGTATGCTTCCAAACACTATAGTATTTACTATAGTATTTTTTTTATGTAACGCAATTATACAGTATCTACCGCCTCGATGACAGGCAATATATTTAAGCTCAGAAGAAAACTCGGCCCTCTTTATGATACAAGGATCGTGCCCAACATATGTGCTTATTTTCTATTTATATCTCCTTTGAAATATGGTATAAATCGCAAAAACATGGACTTTCCTCTATGTCTCCCATTTGTTTTTTTTTACTTCCTGCCCGCCATCTGAATTTTGCTCGTCACCAGAACCACGTGATTGAAAACAACCTATAGACAAGTAATAATACTTTCAAATCTATTCTGAGTGTAACTGGGAGTCAATGTTAAGACCTGAGGACAGGTGTGTTCATCTCAATACAACTTTTAAAGAGCCCCTATTATGGGTTTTGGAAAATGAGCTTCCATGCAGTGTGTAACACAGCACTATGAATGAAAACATCCAGCTGAGGTTTAAATCCGAAAGTGCACCGTGTTTAAAACTATTGATTCTTTAAAGAAATAGTGGACTCAGAGTCGAATAAATGAATTGAGTTGGGTTCAGATCTTTTCCTTGAACGCGACGACGTCAATATGGCACATCTCCAAATATGTAGTTCCAGATCCGGTAAAATGTGAACGCGCTTTCCCCTCAGACACTAGCGGAGTGCGGGGGCTCACGGGACTGATCATGACGCGAATAGATGACGATCACTGACAGATGGAGATTCGGCTGCGGGGAATAAAGGGTCAAAGTTAATTTTTACAACAATACCACAGTATAGCCAACCTAGTGCTGTGTTTGTTCCTGTCAATTTTTCCGATTTTTGATACAATAACCTACGCTGCAACGCGAGATTCGACAGCCGTTTGCTATTAAAGGAAGGACTATTATGTATGGAACTTTGTCAGACTTTGACAGGGACTTTGTCAGTAACTGTTACCGTTCATATGGACCAGTTTCTTCTTCCTCTGGATCATAACATGTAAGTGTAATTAAAATTGTTCCCTGGCTTGTGTAGTTTGCAAAATATGTGTTTAATTGTGTTATAAGTTGTAATCACCCCGCGCGGCTTGTGATCACTTATCTATTAAAGATCAGTGCTTGTATTGTATCTCTCAGGTTAAACCTTTATGGGGCTATTCACATATTGTGTCCAAAACCACGTTGAAAACGCGACGCGTGCTTTTTCTTTAAATGGTTTAAATGCGTTTCTGAACTCGCAATCCTCTGCCGTTTGCCTTTGCTATGGCCACCATCAGCTGTTCCTCACACGCGCTGCGCGGTTAATTTTTCAAATATTTCAACTTTTGCCACTGTGTGGATTAATACTAAATGTGGGTCTTTGTTCCTACTTAGGGTTGCTGGTGTTTAACTGCATTGCTTTATTACTTTCCTGCATTGGGCTCTCACATACTCTCTGGCTGCTACTTCATTGGGCATTTCTCTCTGTCTCGCGCTGAACGCAGTCGACCAATCACAACAGACTGGGTCATCAGTCCAATCAGCACAGATTAACTTCGCACTAAGGAGAAGTTTGGGAACAAATTAATCGCTGAATGAATCATATGGGAGTTGTTGGGATAATTAGGTAAAAATAAATGCATATTATAAGACAATGAAAGTGTTTTTTGACCTTGCATGCTTATCAGCCTTTTGTTGGAGACCCCCAAAACTAAATTCTAACCTTTTATAATGCAAAATAAGGGCTCTTCAACTAAACTTGTTTTAAAAAATCTTCCTTACAATAATGGATTGTGCAGCACCATTGATGTGATCCAAGTCCCGTGAAGAGACGGTGCCAACCATAAAGGACTTCTAGAGGTCTCTATAACCCTGGACCAAGCCATATTCTGAGCAGATGCTATGGCGGTCATGGAGGGGTGGAGAGCATGAGACTGGTTTCTGAAACACCCAGTGACAGACTAGTCTCTGCATTGATCTCGTGGGCTAGCCTGGACATCCGCCGATGACCTACTTACACCTGCAGCTTCTCCACAATGGACATCCTGCATTCTCCAGCCCCCGGTGCCTAGACTGCAGCTCTGCACAAGAAGCTTAGCCAGAGGAGAAATGGTCGCGCCCAACTAAGCCTGGTCTCTCTCTAGGTTTTTTCCTTTACTTTCGTCAATTGGTGAAGTTTTGTTCCTCGCCACTGGCTTGCTTGGTTTGGGACTTGTGGAGCTGCGCATCGATGAATTTGCTCTTCAGTGTTTAGACTTTCAGCAGTGAAAATTAAACCACACTGAACTGAACTAATCTGAACTTTAACTCTGAAAATTGGACTGACACAGTTTCAATTGCAATTTACTAGAACTTCTATGTTAAACTGCTTTGACACAATCTACATTGTAAAAGTGCTATAGAAATAAAGATAACATTTGTTTAAAGTTCTTCTGTATTTATAGATCATAAATGGTGGGGACACTGACCGATATGGACTGTTGTATACTTAGTTTATTATCATTTTTAAAGTCAGTCTTTTTTAAAAGAAAAGTTACTGTATGTTAACAAAAAGTGTATACAACTAGGGTTTGCTTGTTCTGACATAAGAAATAACAAATTTAAAAAAATTTTAATGGGGCGACTAAAAATGTTTTTGGCTGGCTCAAATGGGCAATTAGAAAAATGATTAGCATTTAGCACTGTATAAGTCTGAAGTTTCATTCATAATTGTCTTAAAAAGGTTTTAAAAACACTTAAATTTGACTTGGTGAAACTTGCAGAAACCCTGAATAAAGATTCTTTGAAAAAGTTATACGGATGTGAAAGGGAATATTATGGAAAAATGGTAAAAGGTTACACTAGAACCACAATGACTTTTTATTTATATTAAATTATTTATTCTTTATTTATTATTTAGAACATCTACATAGACACTGTAAAATTTGAAGGGACATAAAGTGTTACAAAATATCACTAAACATTACCTTAATTTAGTCTTTAATAGAGTAAAAAAAATAGCTAATAGTAAATAGTAAAAAATTATTAAAAATAGTAAAGAAATAATCATTAGCTCAGTAAAAAAAAGGTAAGTCAGATGAACGCATCCCTCTCTGTGTGTGCACTGGTTTTGGTGGTTCATGAGGTCAGTTTTTTGTATAATGACATGGGTATGAACTTGTTTGTATGACCCTGATGTCCTTGTAGTTCAAACGACTTCAAAATCCTAATTACCAGTTATTAATCATAATTAATCCCTGTGAGGGTTGGGTTTAGGGGTATGGGATGGTAGAACCATATAATAAGTGTTTTTTTTTTTACTGTGCAAAATGCATTACGCATATGGAGAGTCCCTGTAAACCACTAATACCAATGTGTGTATGTCTGTGTGTCTGGTATTCATCACGTGTATACAAATACCCTTCAAAAAACACCTTATACAGAATGAGTTTTGAAAATGTGAAACTTCAGAATATTTTCTTTTAGAGTTAGGTTTAAGGGTAGGGTTGGGGAAAGAGGTCAAAATATGCAGTCGCGTTCAAAATATGCAGTCGGTACACTATCAAAATCATTACATTCAATGGAAGTCCCCATAAAACATGAAAACTCAAAGTGTGTGTGTGTTGTGCAGCTGTAAGGTGTCATACTCTAGTAAATAAGAGCTCTCAGGTGGCACATCAGATGGCCTGTATAACACCTGCTCTTCAAAGCTTTTAATCTGAACTCCACAGCTGCCGCCAAAAACACACAAGACAGACACTTGAAATATAGTGTGCACCGTGTGTGCTGCAATATGGATGTGAAGACATGTAGTAGACATATGATCGTAGATGTAGGTTTGGTTTTCAAAAACTTTTTGAGAAAGTTGGTGTGAGAGCATTTGTAAAATACAATTTTCTTCTATTAAATTTATTGCCATTTCACATGTATTAAACATTGGCATGAGATAATTAGCATGAAAGCAAATGGGACTGTACAATTCTGCATGTGATGTACTAACAGTGAGCTCATTGATCATCGCAATCTCTCAAATGAAGAAGTCAACATTTTAAATCTCCTCAACTGAATTCTTTACATTCATTAAACAAACAGTTCTAAACATGCAGTTAAATAGTTTTGAGTAACCTCAACACTGAGTTAAAAAATCTGTCCACCTAACTTACAATTTTAAGCTGAGTTAACACATGTAAGTTGGATGTTTTACAGTGTAGATCAGTGTAAATTTTAAGGCTTCAATAATGAAAATGAAATGCGAATTTTAAAATCAAATTTTAATCAACACAAACGCAAAATGGGTGATCACATGCTTTTTTGGGGGAGGGGTTAAATAACGGCACACGTAACCAGCGACAAAATACCTCAGTAAATATTGCTGCATGATTCATTTAAATATGGTCCTTTCATACATTTTTGGTAGTAAAAATTTTGCCAATATAGATATGCAAAGACCACCACAAAAAACAACTGTATCCATGCCTTTTTAGTGCTTATTCTGGCAATACTTTTTAGTGAGGTGCCATGTGTTAGTAAATCTGGCACTTAAAGGGCACCTATGATGAAAATCATCATTTGTAAGCTGTTTGGACAGAACTGTTTGTAGGTATAGTGTGTCTACAGTCATATTGGGGTGATATAAAGACAAAAAAGTCTCTTTTTTTAATTTCCTGATGTTAAAATAGGATCAAAATCCCTCCCATTTTGAGGCTGACCGCAACTTGACGTAGGAGTGCAGTTTTCCTGCCCACCGAATTGATTGACAGCCGCGTATTAACATGTCTCCGTAGTAACGCGTATAATTATATCAACAAGACAGGACATGCTTAAAGCAACTGGGATTAAAAGATCTGTTCAGCTTACTAGGATCATCAATCATCATCAAATGCGATCAAGAATTAGTTTTACAAGTTTAAAACGTTTTTAAAACAGGGCATGTTTGTAATAAAGACAGTAAAATTGTTACATAATTTATCACCACAGCCGCATAGAGTCAATACAATTATGAAAGAAAACGCTTTAATCCCAGTTTGTGGACTTAAATCAGGTTTATTTTGTACATTAACGTAACGATGTCCATACAGCAGTGGATATTTACATGTACCCTGTGACATTTGCAGTGAAATAACAGTGCAAAGCTAACGTGTGTGTGTGTGTGTGTGTGTGTGTGTGTGTGTGTGTGTGTGTGTGCAAGCAAACTTTATAATGACATTGTGTGTGACTCATTGCTTCAGAAGGGCTTAAATGAACTCCACAACAAATATATTAAATAACCGCTGTGAAAGTTTTTACTGTAGTAAGGGAGATCTGCTTCATTCTTGTCTGTCGCTGAGCTGTTTGTCTATGTGAAGGATATGGCTGTGACACGCACATGGGAACGGTTGGCAGGGAGAACCATCTCGTTAGCATTAAAGGCACAGGCAACAAAAACAGCTACAACCTTAAAACAGCTCACATTTCCCAGATTTAAAAAGGTATAATAAATAATCTGATGGGTATTTTGAGCTGAAACTTTACAGATACATTCTGGAGCCAAAAAAAGATTTATATTAAATCTTGAAAAATTATTCAAATTTATACATTTATATATATATATATATATATGCTAATGCATACAATAAAAAGAGTGCATGATTGATGTTTCTTATAGTGTCTGGGTAAAAAAAATATCCAAAGTTATACTTCAATATAAGTACTAAATTCATGGGAACATAATATCGCCTGTCAATCAAACTGCCTGCAAAGGGTCAGTACACAAATAAATTGCTCAATGCAATATGTGGACCAATTTTACAGGTTATCTTGTTCACGAATTAAAACGCCACTATCACTCCAATTTCTCTACTTCAAAATCACTTTTCACTCAGCTACATTTAGGTAGTGGTGTAACTATTTTGTTATAGTGTTGTAAAGTAAAAGTATCCAAAGGTAAATGGCAAAGTGCATATACAGTTGATAGTATTATTGATAATATTATTAGCTTTTTCAAATATTTCTTAAATGATGTTTAACAGAGCAAAGGAATTTTTCACAGTATTTCCTATTAAAAAAATATTTTTTTTTATTTTGGCTAGAATAAAAGCCATTTTAATTTTTTAAAACCATTTCAAGGTCAATATTATTAGCCTCCTTAAGCAATTTAAAAAGTCTGCAGAACAAACCATTGTAAAGTTAAGTCTTAGTTAAGTCTTTTAATTGCACTTTAAGCTGTCTTGAAAAATATCTAGTAAAATATTATGTACTGTCATCATGGCACAAATAAAATAAATTATTAAACTATTATATTTAGAAATGTGTTAAACAGAAATATACAGGGGGGGGGGGGGGTTCTAATAATTCAGGAGGGCTAATAATTCTGACTTCAGCCATACTTAAAATATGTACTTAAGTACCAGATTTTTTACAGAAGTAAAAATACTATACTAATGGTGGTGTTATCTTACACTTTATTATATCTGTAATTCGCACAGTGCTTAACAAATAGTGTTGTTTCCCTGCATACTGTAACTATTCTGGTAGGTCAAGCTGTGGAATCTGCTGAGCAACATTTGCCTAAACTTTCTCATGTCAGTCAAGAGCAGCTTTAAATGTATTTACCGCAGAAACAGCAGGACTAAGCCTGGGGTCTTTTGTCATGTATGCTGCCCATCTCCCCCTGCCAATCACCCAGATAGAGAGAGAGAGAAAGACGGAGACAGAGAGAGGATGAGGCAGGCCTGCGGTGCCAGACAGTATACAGCTCCAGCAAGGCAATGTGGATCCAGCTGGTAATGAGGTGGCAAATTGCTGCATTAAAGTCGACGAGAGAGAAACCCTATGAAGCCTTCAGTCAGTCAATCACAGAAAGAAGAAGCCCCTGAGGGCCTGACCTGGGATGGTTCCCCATACGTCTCCTCCTGTTCAGAGTGGCCAACAATGCCGAACACTTTTTATTGATCACCCTAGAAGACTTTTCACTGACTTGTCATTTCCTTGCAGCATTTGAAGAATTGTTGCCTTCTCTTAATGGGACAGATGTGTGGACAACACTGTCAACTCTACAGTCTGAGCACTAAATTCCTCACATCGCCTCTATACAGAGGATGTGAGGCCATTAAATCATTCGCAGCCTATTTAAAAACTCTCAATATTTTTTAAAACCACCAACGAAATGAATTGAAAATATATTTTTTTGTTCTATAATTGGAGAAATCCTCGAAATTCAGTATATAAATGAATGGCAAAAACATATAGTTCACTCAAAAATGTAAATTTAATAACTTTATTTCACTATTTCCAAGCTTTTATGAGTTTTTTCTTCTGTTGAACACTAAAGAAGATATTTTGAAGAAAGCTGAAAGTCTACAACCATTGACTTTCATAATAAGAAACCCAAATACTTTGTAAGTCAATGTTTTCCTGCTTTCTTAAATATATATGTGTTCAACAGAAGAAAGAAAGTCAGACAGGTTTGGAACAAGTGTATGGTGAGTAAATGGTGACAGAATGGTGAACTATATCTTTAATATAAAGGAATGGAATCGGGAGGAATAATCGAGGTAAAGAAAAACTGGAAAACTGTGAACCCTAAAGCATGTAAAAGAGCAGTCTATGCCTGTAATTATTTTAGAAGTGCTAACATTTGAATGAAAGCCACAGATGTTTGAGCTAGAACCCGCTTAATCATAAAAAAAAGCTTTATGATGCCCAAACCATATTATTATCGAATTACTCCAGCCGTCCCCTCAAATGCTTAATCTACAGCAATTGCATTGTGCATGCACAATAAACAAGTCAGCCTTGCAATTAGTGCAACACAGCGTGGTTAAGGAATACACACATTTAACAGCTAAAACAAAGCCAGAGCTGTGTGTTTTGTGTATTGTGAGCTCACCAAAGGCACTTGAATCTTTCATTATGTGATTAAGGGGCCTGCCTTGATCCCTCTCCAATTGAGTTGTCTCTTTCATTCTGGAGGCCTAATTGGAGTCAGAGTGATTTAAGCAGTTTTAACAAGGTCACAATTTAACGTTGTAGATTTGCGTTGGTATAGAAGGACATAAGGGCGCAAGCTGTTCAAAGACCTGGGTATGAATTTCTGGTAAAGCATTTTTCCTCTATACGAGACCAATCCTCCAATCATTAATCTGGTTTCTTGTAAGTGAAATAACGCTGCTTTAACTGCATTTTCCTAATTGTAAGCAGACATTTTATGAGAAAGCAGTGACAGATGCAGTGGCATGAGTTGCCGCTTAACTATGCGCATTGCATTGTTGCATGGTGCATGATGGCGAATCATAATTTCGGTCAGAGGACAGTCATCACCACAAAAGCGAAAAAAATGTATGGGAACAAGCAGATTTTCATCCAAAAAAATTTATTCTAACAATGGCGAGTTGCAATATGCTGGAATTAACAAACCCTTATCCAAGTTTTTGCAGACTAGGCTAATCCCAGTTGCCCTTTATTTGGGGTGGGAGCGACAAATCTCAGTGGGCGTCTGGAGCAGAGGTGGCCAACTCCTGCCTCTTCTGATTAAAAAATGTTGTCATTAAGAATAAACAGGCCACCTCAGAAAGGACTCTCTAATTGTTATTATCTTTCAATGGGGCCATTAAAGTGGGAGCAATCAAAGGGGTCAGGCGACGGCGGAATGCAAGGTGCTCACATCAATGCGAGTCCGCTCAGTGCCTGTAGAGGTGGGTGCAAAAGGGGCACCCTATGATGTCACTCAGCCCCCAGCAAGCTTTCTCATGGGAAAAGTAACACTTCGCTCGGCCCGCCATAAAAGAGGAGAACGAGCCATAACAGTAACAAGTGCAACCGGTGTGGCCGTTTGATGTGAACATGTTATCTGTCCCCTTGGCTTTTTTGTTTTCTATTCAGAGCATAAACGTGATCATTGAAGTGGTCTGCTCCATCTTCTCCAGGCACAAAAGTCTTTCACTAATTGCTGCCACATCAAATAAGTAGGAACAAGAACGAATGGGAGCCTCGCGGAAAAAAAAAAAAAAAGCAGAATGTTTCTTAAAGCTGGTTGGACTTTTTTGTGTGATCTCCCATCAAAGATTGCACTGGCTGGTTCGAGGAGGTGGTGGAGGGCAGCCGAAGGGTAGGGGGTGGTTATCGCACAGGAAAGACCTCTTCACAGATTAGTTCTGCATCGGCAGCCATTTGCTATTCGATTTGGGAGCAACCAATCCAGTGGCTGCCCTCTCATTGTCTTCTTGCGACGAGCAGGAACAGTGGCCTGCGAGCCGGGGAACAAAAGCTTGGACCAATGGAACCCCGTGTGTTTTCAAAGTGTAACTCCTCTCCTTGCCGTCACGGCCCAGTGATATGAGTGTCTTGGGGCCCTGGCCCGCACCACACAGAGCAAGAAAAAGCTGTCAATTCAGGGGCCCTTTCAAAGGCACATCACTTTTGTGCAAACAGGCCCTGAAAGTCACAGTCCATATACTTCCCAAAGCATGCTCCCAGTTAAAGAGCCATTGACTATCTTTGGATCAAATGTGATTTGTCTCGACCCCCCCGCCCCCTCCCTCCTCACCCTCCACCTCCTTCTCCTTCTCTTTTTGACCCTCAGCATTCTTGTTTCCCAATTGTGTCGTCTTTGTTGAAGTTCTGTTGGAAGTGGAGATTGATGGGGGAAGGGGAGAAGGAGCCATCTCGGCCCAGGAAACTGCCTGCGATCACCATTATGGATCTCTCATTGGATCTTGTCAAGGTCACGACCTGCCGGTATGCACAGGCGGCCATGGGGTGCCACCACGCCGGCGAGTTAGGAGGCTGTTGCTTTGAAAGTCGGAAGATAAACGTATCTGATGAACTCAATCCAATCCTTCAGCACTACTTGTATTATATCAGAGCGCCATGCATCGTTGTCACTCACAGATAAGTAAGCTGTCAGGTTGCATGGACAAGAGCTGTAAGTGTGCAGAAGGGAGATGCAAATTACTTCTTGGGAACTGAACCCGAACCACATTAGTGATCACAACAAGTCACAACTGATAAAGGTTGTCTCAGATGACCACGTCAGATCTGCGTATGTTCTCAGAAAGGTGAAAAGTGCAGGTCCAGTAGCTGCTACAATGATCAGAGGGCCACCGGCTGCCACTAATGATACACTGCCTGAGCAAGAGGCCGGCTGCACTGTTTTTTTCCCATTGAACTTCAGTCTCTAAATATAAATGTTGTAAATATTCCTCTGATGTGGCCCAGTGGTGAAATCTTTGACTGGTGTTATGACCAACATTTCAACGAGTGAGGGAATATAATATTAGCACATAACTAATTCCCTTAGATTTTTGTGCTCCTGGTAATTGAATCATTACACGTTGGTTGGCTTCTACTGTTTTATTCACCTGGAGATTGTGAATCTTGTTTGCTTGCTTTGCTACAGCCTATGATGCATCTAGACAGTGTTGAGAGTGAGGAATGTGATTACAGTAGTATATTACTTTTTGCTCTACGCAGTAATATAAATATTGTATTACTAGAGTTCAATGTATCGCATTATTCCTGTCAACAAAATCCCTATCGAAACCAGCAATGACAAGGTAAGCTACAGTATATGGTTCCTATACACCATACTATAGATTAAACTATGTTTGTGCTTTGATTTGTCACCTTTTCCACTAAACAAAAAGATGCATGTGGAAAGGTTAGAATGCTAAGTATAGAAGCATATCCTTTGTTTGTCATAATTAAATTTGATAATGTAACAAAATATGGTTGTGCTTATTAGACAATAAACCTCGTCACACACATGGGGACTGTAATCTGTAGCCTAATACATGACAAATCCTTGAAAGAAGTGATTGAGAAATGAGCACAGATTTGTGAGAATCTGAGAAGTCTGATAATGTTCCATTCAAATTATCTTATATTTACATATTTCTTTGTCTTTTAGTGATGCATATCCTGTAACGAGCATTGTCTAAGCTTGCCATGACAACTTAACTGATTTCTGACGTTATAAAAGTGAATGGATATTGTATCTATTGATGGTATAAGAGGTTCAGCTAATAATTTTGGAAAACATTTTTAATTTTTTTTTCTATAATTTTAATATTAAAAGGAATAACTGTCATATGATCAGATCTCTGTATGGAGCAGCTGCTGTCAAACAGCTTCTTGTATCAACAAAAATCTCATTAAATAATTAGAATTAATGGAAAAATTAATGTATGGAAATGTAGCCATATGTCTGTAGTTATTTTGGTGAAAGTAACTTAAAACTAATACAAAAGTATTGCAATTCATTACATTTCATAGATGGAAATATTGTAAAGTATTGCGTTACATTTAAATGACAGTAACTAGTAAATATAAAATATTAAATTTAGGAAGAAACTTGTCCAACTCTGCACCAATGGCCTGACTGCTTCTTCGACATTCATTTTAATCTTGCCAATCCATGTGTTGTGCATGAGACAGACTGTTAGCATGCGGGCAGGCCCCTTAATGCTAAAAATATTTGACGAAGGCCTTGTAGGCCCTGTCAGAAGGGCATGGTGTTTGTACATGGACGATGGCAGGTCTAAAAATACTTATTATACCTCTGGGGATCTTATCCTTTGCTTGCAGTGGCAAGATTGAAAGGCTGGACTCTTAAGTGGAAATGATCCAGGTGTATAGCAAGAAATGCCGCTTAACTGTGCCTAGCATGTAATGGGTTACGGTGGTTCCTATGGGTTGCTAGGGCATTGATATGTGCTTGAGCTATACTGAGTATACTCCATTGATCATAAACTAGTATAGATGTGTCAACGCAAAATTTGTTAGGGTCCACCTAATTTAGATAGGAGTGCACAGAGCATCTACATACATTCTCTTGAGGGCGAATTAGCATTTGAACAACACATCGCGTCAACTACCACAATGCAGGGGTGTCCAGTCCATCTCCTGGAGGGCCACTGTCATGCAGAGTTTAACCACAACCCCAGTTAAACACAACTGAACCAGCTAATTAAGCTGATAATCTTCAGGATTACCAGAAACCGTCAGCCAGGTGTATTGAGTTAAACTTGGCAGGATGTTGGCTGTCTAAAAAGTTTGGACACCCCCATTTATAGCAGTAAGTTTCAAAAAACATGCATAAAAAATAAATATCTACTCACACATTGCATTTTCTTCTGTCGACAAAACGTCCATCACATGCACTGTGCACAAGACAAAGCCACAAACATAATTTTATCAGATTTTTTGAATACAAGATATGACTCCTGTCACCCCTTTAATCTAAATCTAAGAGTAGATAAAAATTCAACACAACATTTTCATTTTAGCTAATTTCTGGCTAACTTGTTGTTGACTAATTTGAAGATGACATTTTCATTTGATACATTTGGGCACGATTTACATTTCAGCCCAATGTATATTTGGGATTTGCTCATGTCACACAATTTTCCTCTTCAGGAGGTCCAATTACCATCTCATTCATTACCATGAATACTTTTGTGCACATGTAAAGCAAAATTGTGTGTGGCACAGTGGCTCACTGATTAGCACTGTCACCTCAAAGCAAGAAGGTCACTGGTTTGAGTCCCAGCTGAGCCAGTTGACATTTCTGTGTGGAGTTTGCATGTTCTCCCGGTGTTGGCGTGGGTTATCTCCAGGTGCTCTGGTTTCCCCCACAGTCCAAAGACATGCGCTATAGGTGAATTAGGTAAACTAAGTTGGCCGTAGTGTAGAAGTGCATGTGTGAAGGTAAGAGTGTATGGATGTTTCTCAGTACTCAGCTGGAAGGGCAACCGCTGCGTAAAACATATATGCTTTATGCGCGTCACACTCGGTCATGTGCAAATGTACCCTTATACTACCACTCAAGTGAAACTGTTGAATAAAGTCTTTAATTTTGTTTTGTGTGCACAAAAGTATTCTCGCAGCTTCATAATATTCAGATTAAACCATTGAAGACACATTTTTTGGGATGTTTTTTGGCACCTTTCTGGACTTTGAATGAGTCAGGACCATTGCTGTCTTTGGAGGATCAGGGAGCTCTTAGATTTCATCCAAATTGTCTTAATTACAGCTCAGACGATGAACAAAGGTCTCGGGGTACTGGAATGACATGAGGGTGAGTAAGTAATAACAGAATTAAGATTTTTGGGTGCACTAACCCTTTAAGGATTTGGGATGCAGTATTATGCTTACCTTTTCTAAAGTCTGTGCCAATTATTTGTTTTACACGAAACAAAGTCAGTTCAATCACTCATAAAACCACATCTCACCTCCACAAACCACACAATTTGAGGTATCACTGTCTGGGATGTGTTCCACATCAGAGTCTCCAAGTTGGGGTTGAAATGTTGAGTATGCGCAAAAACAATAGTGATGCTTGCCTTGGAAAACATCATTAACTAATGATCAGATCGCAGCCAATATCTTGTGCAATATTTTTCCTCTTTTTTGATTTTGTACTAAAATGAATCTTTAAGAAAGTGATGGGAAGTAAATCCACAATTTTATAGCTTTCGAACAAGAACTTCATAATCGCCCACTGGAGATTCTAATCTGCCCCGGCTGCCCAATTCCTTTCCATTTCTAACTGATCCCCTTAAATCTGTCATTCTTTTGTAAGTCAAGGGAACATGGACGTGGGCTTTTTTTTTTTTTTTTTACTGTGTCATGGCCTCAACGAGGCACGGTGTATGTCTCCTGGGTCTGAAGTCGGGATTAGGTGTGTGATAATCTCTTTGTTTAGAACAGGCTTTGTCATTTGATTTGGGATTTTCTGGGACAAAAAGCAACAAGGACGAGGGGATGAGGTGAGTGGCCTTTTGTCAAAATAATGGGAAAATCCAGATTTGCTTAGTGCTGTAAAAATGTTTACTCAGTGGAATTAAGAGTGTATCCCTGTGTTTGCGCTTGGCAAGTGAAAGGCGTACGGGGATTGTCGTTATAAGGTTGAGATGACAAACATCCTAGAGCTTTGATTTATAAACTACTCATTTTTTCATTATTATTATTTGGTTATTCAAGGGTTAAAGAGTTCTACCAGTCTGTTTAAGTCATTGCCAAATGATGTTTCAGTAACACTTTAGTTTGGGTACAAATGTTTACTATTATCTAGTGGATTAGTACCAGGGTTCCCACAGATCATGGAATGTCTGGAATATCATGGATTTTTAAAAGGTCTATTCCAGACATTGAAAGTCAGGGAATATTATACTTTTTTGATCAAGTAATGGAATATCAGGGATTTTTGCTTGTTTTCACCTATTATTTTTTAACATTTCTGATTATTGCAAACAAAAATGACAGATTTGGCAGCACATTTTCTACAAATGTATGGCAATATTTGTGGCATTATGTTGTTTTGCTGTGAAATACATACACTTCATTGCTTTTTGACCTCAAGAACCATTGGTCTGTGTAATTTTTATAAAGCAAACAGTGAGAGAAAGAAAGAGAGTGTTTACTTCTTAATCATATAAAGCCTACTACATCATATTTCAAACATGACTCTAAATGACGAAAATAAAAATTTTATAAAAAATGACACTTATGAAAATAAAATTACTTTTAAAATCAACAACAGCATTAGAAAAATATTCGTCAACAGCATTAGGAAATCATGTTAAAATGAACAATTTTAGTGATCAATACAACGAACGTAGCCTTGTTTAAATAGGCTTTGGCTAAATGTGTGTTATGATAATGTCACATGACATGTCTAAAGCGAGTCACACGTTGCGGATGAGTACAGTCTATGCAAATTTACTGTTATTTAATATAACACAGTGCAGATGATGCAGAAGGGAATTTGGACAATGTCTTTGTTGGCCAGCAATATCTCCGGAACCATTTTTCTTAAAGTTTGCATAATGTTTTTCTATTCATTATTCATTTTCTATTCATTATGGAAATTCAGCTTTAGGTCAATGGAGGTCAGGAAAAAGTAATGGAATTTGACATTTGGTTTAGAGTGGGAACAATTATTAAGATGCTTGTTTATTAATACTTAAAAAGTACATATTCTGCATGATTTTATTCTCCATCCCTAATCCTACCACCCAACTACTACCTTAATAACTATTAATGGGCAGCAAATTCTGCGTTTTTTGAACCACAGCTAATGGTTTGTCAATAGCAAGAATTGTACTTTAAAATAAAGTGTGACCTATTGTCAAGATCTTCACGTCCTTATTGTTCCCATCTGAAAATATAAGAAACACTGTTGTTCCCCTACAGAGCAAAGGCATTGCTTCTATTTAAGAAAGAGGGGTCTGAACTCAATTTAAGGACCCTTTTGTTGGTATTACCTGAGAAAGCAGTGGAGGGTCTGTCGAGCAAGACCACCATGCAGCATATCGCCTCCCAGCAGTCGACTGGGGGACTATTGGTGGGAGGCAGGGGGTCATATTCTCTTTTAGTCTGGGAGTTAGCGCTCTGCCACCAGGAGGGAGGCCCAGCCACAGTGGGGAAAAAATATCCCAAATCCCCGAACACTAACTCGCACAGCTGGGTAGAGGCAGAGAGACAGTGGCTGAAAAGCAGATTCAGTCAGCCTACAGCAACTCCCCCCAATCGCTCGGCCCACCTCCCAAGGCCCATTCAGAGCGCAGAGAGAGAGAGACAGACATGGAGAACACAGACTAACAGGTCACACAAGATCATTCGCTTTGAACCCAACCACACCAAACACTATCAACACACCATTAATGCTGCAGCCTGTGCACCTGTACCTGTCTGAACTCCCGACTATAAGCTGTACGGGACGTCCCATTGAGGGTGGGAGAGGGCTACAGGCTCACAAAGGGTTAAAAGTTCCCCTTCAGAGGACATCGGAGTTGAAGGGTTTCTCAGTGTCGATAATTTGTCTAGAATAACTGCTGTGAACCGCTTGCCTTTAAAAAAGAAAGCAAAAGAAAACCCTTTTTTCACCCAAACCCACGTTGCTGTAGGTCTATGCTGAATGAGCACTTCAGAGTTCTTAAAGAGCTCTTGCTGTCAGAATGGAATTTGGAGTGACCACAGAACAGTCGTGTCCAGATCGTGAAGGTCTCTCTAATATTCAGTTTCATCTGTTTATACACTTTTTTTTTATTTTTTTCAGATAAATTCAATGGTCAATTAAATCACATCAATAACTGGTAAGACTCAGAGGCAGTAATGATTTTTATCGTACTAGTCATACTTTGTGGCCATAGATCATCTCATTTATCAATAATAAATTTGTTATATTGTTGTTTATTTATGATATACAGTTGAAGTCAGAATTATTAGCCTCCCTGTATATTTTCCCCCAATTTCTATTTAACAGAAAGAAGCTTTTTTTCAACACATTTCTAAACGTAATAGTTTTAATAACTCATTTCTAATAACTGATGTCTTTTATCTTTGCCATGATGACAGTACGTAATATTCATTCATTTTCATTTTTATTTCGGCTTAGTCCCTTTATTAATCTGGGTTCGCCACAGCGGAATGAACCACCAACTTATCCAGCATATATTTTACGCAGCGGATGCCCTTCCAGCTGCAACCCATCACTGGGAAACATCTACACACACCCATTCACACTCATACACTACGGACAATTTAGTCTACCCAATTCACCTATACTGCATGTCTTTGGACTTGTGGGGGAAACCGGAGCACCCGGAGGAAACCCACGCAAACACGGGGAGAACATGCAAACTCCACACAGAAATGCAAACTGACCCAGCCAAGGCTCGAACCAGCGACCTTCTTGCTGTGAGGCGATTGTGCTACCCACTGTGCCACTGTGAGGCCCAGTACGTAATATTTTACTAGATATTTTTTAAGATACTAGTATTCACCTTAAAGTGCAGGCTTAACTAGGTTAATTAGGCAAATCATTGTATAACAGTGGTTTGTTCTGTAGACAATCGAAAATAATATTGCTGTAAGGGGGCTAATAATATTGACCTTAAATTGGGTTTAAAAAAATAAATACTGCTTTTATTCTAGCCGAAATAATACAAATAAGATTTTCTCCAGAAGAAAAAAATATTATCAGAAATACTGTGAAAAATTCCTTGCCCTGTTAAAGATCATTTGGGAAATATAAAAAAAATTAAATTAAATAATTCACAGGAGGGCTAATAATTCTGAATGTGTATATATCTTCAAAGTAAGTGTATTTTAATTCCCTACTAATTCAGAGTGAATCCTTCATTACCACAATCTCCAAGTATGCATCATTAGCTGGAAACGTCAAGGAGACTTAATGTAGACAATAACTTAAGTAGGCTTTGATGTTAAGATGTCATTTTCATTTGGTCATCTATTTCAGTTTTGACATTGATGGTTGAATTGTTCGGTTATCTTAGATGTTTTATTAATGTAACTTGTAAGCTGTTAAAACTGCTTGCTCAAGCCATGTTCGTGCTTTACTTTATGGTCAACTCCTTGATCTCTGAACCCTCAACTGCTAACAGGTGCTGATTTTGCTGAGAGCTTTGGCAGATGGTGACATCTAGTGGTTTGTAGCTTTCATTTGGAGAACTTGAGTGAAGGTAATTTGATGTTTTAACAGAACTATATGCATGTAGAATCATGTATTATTGATAAATAAACAATACAGCACTGTACAAAAAAAAACTATACATGTACTGGAGTAGATATGATTGTAATACATGATTCTAACAAGTAAAATATTAGTGCGCACTCAAAAAAAGGGATGTTTGCTGCTTGCTCAAACTACTTAATTAAAATGAGCTGAATCAACACAATCCTTGAGGGTTTTTTTTGGACAGCTTAATTGTTTTATGTTCAATCCACTTAAATTTCATTCGGCTTAGTCCCTTATTTATCAGGGGTTGCCATAGCGGAATGAACCGCCAACTTATCCAGCATATGTTTTACACAGTGGATGCCCTTCCAGCTGCAACCCTGTACTGGGTAACATCCATACACACTCATTCACACACATACACTATGGTCAATTTAGTTAATTAAGTTCACCTATAGCGCATGTCTTTGGACTGTGGGAGAAACCAGAGCACCCGGAGGAAACCCACGCCAACACGGGGAGAACATGCAAACTCCATACAGAAATGCCAACTGGTCCAGCCGGGACTCAAACTAGCGACTTTCTTGCTGTGAGATGACAGTGCTAACTACTGAGCCACCGTGCCGTCCCCCACTTAATTTTGTAAAAACTAATAACTTAATTCCTTCATATTGTTCCAACACAAATCAATTGTGTGGAACTCAGCTTTTTCTTTTTTCTTTTTTTTTGCAGTGCGCATACCCTGAACTCTTCGACCAAGATGAGAAGGTCAATAAGTAAATAATTATAATAAGTAAATAATATAATACATATACAGGGATAGATTAAAATTTCGTAATCTTCTGAGGTCACCTTGCTAAGGACTTAAATGAGATATTTGGAAAAGAACACTCATCAAAATTAGAAAGTATTTTAAAGTCGGCATGAAACGGAAATGACGTTTGTACTTTTCCCCTATCATGATGTACATCTGATTGAAACAATTTCTGAAATGAGAAAAAAATGTAGGGTGTTGCTATTTCGTCCTTTGGGAATTGATTGGATTGATGAAAGATTGGCTTTGCTAACAAAATGGAAGAAGGTTTGAATGCCAGTTTTCAGTCAGTTGTGGATTTCTGTCAATCAAAATCACAATCGGCACCCTCTGGAAGAGCACATGAGGAGAGCGACCAAAAATACACCTAACCACCATATTGCCTATTGCAAATAGAAGTAATGTCGTGACAGATTTTTTGACATGCACTGATAGCCCTGCCCTAAAGGCATTCCATGTGAACAGAAGTGGAAAATAGGCATTTAGAGGGGGAAGGGAAGTTTATGGTATTTGATTAAAGTCGCCAGCAAACAGAAGTTAAGTTTGTCCTTTTGTGACATACATCCAATTTGAATGGTCCTGAAGTGAGAAAAAAAAAATTAGGGAGGTGCATGATTTTGTCCGCCGGGAACCGATTGGATCATTGGAAAATGGGCGTAGCTGACAAAATGGAGGAAAATTAATAAACGGCCAAAAGCAAGGCAGAAACGAGACATGCCCTGATAGCCCCACCCTAAAGCAGTTCCATGTGACCAGAAGTGAAGAAAAGTCATTTCAAGAGGGAAGGGAAGTTTATGATATTTGATCAAATATAATGAGGGCAATGTAAGTTTTTTTTACAAAATAACGACTACAACATAAATATAAAAATAAGAAGAGCTCATTTTAATTTTGTGCAGACTTTAAAGATTTATAAGAGCAAACTTTCTTTTTTTTTTAACAAAATAATGAAGCACACAGACACATCATTCATAACAAACACTACTACAGTATATACATCTAAAAATTAAGTTTTGATTTTATGTCGACTGTAAGATTCCTTATCCGGTGGTAATTTCCTTAATTATCTGACAAACCCTAATTAATTGGCAGCCTCATGTTCTGGTTTTAAATGACTTTGCAAGATGGTGAGCAGGTTGTCCAGATGAAGGCCAAAGGGACCATTTGCAATAGAAGTTGGTCATTCCAAATGACCTCTATTGCCTCTTTACAATGTCACAAAGTCATTCAAGCATCTCAAAATGGCTGGTTGTCCATGAAAGCCAAATGCATGAGGGATATATATGTAGCTAAATGCCTCCAAAGATGCATGTTGCATCATAAACTTTTTGCATATCCAATGTAGAAAACCTCCTTTTGCAGTCATTAAATCTGTGATAATGTGGGTTACATTTACTGTCCCTCATGTGGTTTTAGAGGTTTTTTAGAGGTAAAAATGTAGATGTTAGTATCAGTCTGTTAGTTTTAAGGATGTCTATTAGCTAGTCTGCTCCAAAACTGACAAAATGTGCGTTTAGAAAATATAAAACTGATATAAACATGTAAAGGTTGTAGTCTTAAATCATTTTTTTTTCCACTTCACCTCATACTTCAGTTTCTCGTCAAATATTGACCAATCAAATGCTCTCTAGTATCTGACATGCCCCGCCCCCTTTAAGACACTTTTCACTCTCACTGGCAGAGCTGTGATAAAAATAAAACACTATTGGCTGTTTGTTTGTTTTTAAAGGGGAGGAGCTACTCTATGTCCCGCCCTCTCTTCATTTTTTAGTTGAGATCAAACATCAAATAAAAAATGCACATTTCAAAGCACTTGATGGGACTTTTAAACCTTTATGGGTTTCTTCTGTTGAACATGTATCTGTTGAAGATATATATATTTATATTTTAAATGCTGGTTGACTTCCATAGTAAGAAAAATAAAACTGTGGGAGTCAACAGGTATACCATCAAGCAGCATTCTTCAAAATATCTTCTTTTGTGAGTAAATGATGACAAAGATTTCATTTTTCATTGAGCTATCTTGTTAACTTGCATATCACTCCAACTATTATTACAATCATTGCTTCAAATCTTTTTAGTTTCAATAATTTGGATAGTTTTATAAGAATGTAGTTCCAACAAAGCATGTTAATCCGGGAATATGTTACTTGAGAAAAACAGATCATGCTGACTTAAATCCTAAATGTTTTGTGTGTGTGTGTGTGTGTGTGTGTGTGTGTGTGTGTGTGTGTGTGTCTGGAGGGGTTTTCAGCAGCGCTCTGATGTCAGCGGTGACTTCACTCAATTGTTAAGTGCGTCATGGCTTCTTTAACGTAACGTAAGAACTCAAGTGAATGAAATATAACAGTCTTATATAAGAGAGCGTCTCCCTTTGCCACCCCGTGTGACATTAGATGCTGTTGCCAAAGGGTCAATTCTGTTTGTTTTCAGACCGCATGCTGGTTCTTCAGGTCATTCTGATGTCATAAAAAAACTCCAGCGCTCCTCTGCTGGAAATCACACATGACCCTGTTCTGGGGTCAGTTCTCCAGGGCTGCACATTGGTCTCTGCCCTGCACTAGCTGCACCTGTTGCTGCAGTTCCACATGGGGAGGATTCAAACTTATAATACATATTTACTTCATCAATAAATATATACTTCATGATTGATTTAATCTCAAATATCCATGTAGATGAATGTATATTATTTTGTTAAAGCGATAGTTCACCCAAAAATAAAAATGACATTTTGTTCTCCCTGCATGTGGTTTTAAAAAGAGTTTTTTCTGTTGAATACCAAAGAAGATATTTTAAAGAATGCTGGTTGCTTGCACAATCAACTTTCATAGTAGGAAAAAAAATATTAGGGTAATCAATAGGTGCCAGCTACTAGCATTCTCCAAATTATCATCTTTTGTTTTAAACAGAAGAAAGAAACAACAAGTGAACGGTGAGTAAATGATGACAGAATTGTCCTTTTTGGGTGAACTATCCCTTTAAGAAAATCATTTAAAGTTAGGTTTTTGGTAAAAAAAAAAGAAAAATAAATCATTATTCATTAATATAAATACAAATTAATATAAATTTTGAGAAATTTGTTAAGATAAGGGGGCAGCGCTGTGGCGCAGTGGGTAGCACAATCGCCCTACAGCTAGAAGGTCGCTGGTTTGAGCCTCGGCTGGGCCAGTTGGTGTTTCTGTGTGGAGTTTGCATGTTCTCCCCGTGTTCGCGTGGGTTTCCTCGGAGTGCTCCGGTTTCCCCCATAAGTCCAAAGACATGCGATACAGGTGAATTGGGTAAGCTAAATTGTCCGTAGTGTACAGTCGTGGCCAAAAGTTTTGAGAATGACACAAATATTAGTTTTCACAAAGTTTGCTGCTGAACTGCTTTTAGATCTTTGTTTCAGTTGTTTCTGTGATGTACTGAAATATAATTACAAGCACTTCATACGTTTCAAAGGCTTTTATCGACAATTACATGACATTTATCCAAAGAGTCAGTATTTGCAGTGTTGGCCCTTCTTTTTCAGGACCTCTGCA
>CAIGQW010053650.1:2190936-2203096 GCA_903798125.1 Danio choprae | reverse complement strand
ATATATATATATATATATATATATATATATATATATATATATATAAACAATATATATTAACAACAAAGCGGTTGTTAAAGTGTTTACAAAATCAAGTCACAATACATTTGAAGCACATTATCACACATTGTTTACAATAACATACTCAGTTCATTTTTACCACTGCCTGTTGCAGTTTTTTTGAATCAAGTTAAACGTCTGTCTCTCCTTACAGTGAATTTCCTTTACAATTCCTATCCATTGAGCCCTTGTTGGAGGACTAACCTAAAACCATTTTTGAGATGTGGATTTTCTGGTACTTGCCAAAAGTATTTGAATTAAATATTTGTTAATAAATTGAAACAATTTCTAGCCTCTACCATTGAGGTTCCACATTGTCTCCAATAAGAGCCCATACTTTTAATACCTGTAAGCCACAGGTGTCAAAGCCAGTTCCTGGAGGGCCGCAGCTCTGCACAGGTTAGTTCCAACCCTAACTAAACACACCAGATTAAACTAATTGAGTCCTTCAGGCTTGTTTGAAACCTACAGGTAAGTGTGTTGAAGCTGGGTTGGAACTAAACTGTGCAGGGCTGCGGCCCTCCAGGAACTGGAGCTGTGCTGTAAGCAATGCAGATATTTTTTATATCTTAGTTATAAAATTAGCTCATCAGATTTTTTCATCCAACACATATCTGTCCAGTCTTCCTCTGTTATTTGTTGCTCTGACTCTCTCTCCCATTTTTGTTTTATATAATTTGATGAATGAATATTACCGTTTTGTATGCAGGGGTGGGCTTTTTCAACAGTAAACAAACCCTTAGAGCACTCTTAACTTCGTTGTAGCATGTTTAGAATTGGTAAGCATCACTCCAAAGAAATTATTCTTAGTTAAGCATATAAATACAAAAGATAAAAGATATATTTAGTGGCCCCCAGTTATTTTGGGCTCAAAGAAGCACATTTTGTCAAGGGGTATATGTCAGCGCAACCATGGAGGGCTTGGGTTCAAAGGCCAGGACAAAGTTTCTGACAAACGGGAAGTGGTGGTGGAGCTTAGTGACCCTGTTGATGCTCAATTCCCAGTGGAAAGATTCTTTTTTTCCTTTATAAAACATGCTTCAACCGTCAGCTTCCCGGCTTTATCTAATACTGCATCACTGCAACCGAGATTCTGACCACAAATGTTTGTCGTTTACTGTGAGAACAGGATTAGAAGTTTAAATATAGCCTCATTCAAGGAGACAATAACAAAATGCTGTTTTCTTTGGCTTAGTCATAGTGCAAGATAAAGTTTGCATACTGTCAGATCCAGTAGCATCAAGCTAGTTCTGAGAGGCGTATATAAACATTTTGCATTTAAAACTCAAACTCACTGTGCCATAAGTCACTGTTTGCTGAGGATGAAGCCACTGAATTCTGTTGATAAAATGAATGATATGAACATTTGTGACTGATTTGTTTGTTTTTTTATTGTTTGTCACCATTTGGAATTTCCAATGTTTTTTTGTGAAAATGGAGAGAAGCTTGTGCACTTAGATTACAAATATCAGCTGAAGTGCTGCATTTTAAAAGGAGACATCCTTTATATGTGAACTAATGGCTTCATTAGTGTCAAACCAAGTGACAGTATGAATGCTAGAGCATTTAAGAGCTATGGAGAAAAGAAAATGACTAGCATTCAGGATCAGTGTGTGCTTTTGATGGATGGATGTTTGGTGTTTCGCAGTAGAAACAGGTTTGGAACTACATTAGTTTAAGTATACAAAAAGGACACAAACTAAAGGTGATATTTTGGCTTGGGGGGGGGGGGGGGGGTTTCACAAAAGTATAAACACAAAAGGCTTAACTGGTTGTTAACAGTTTTAAAAATTGGTACAAATTCATTCAGTAATTCATTCTTTCACACTGTAAAAACAATTACATAAAAAGTCATAGCAACGCATGTTACTGTAAGTTAAAGTTGAAACCTGATTAACTTTTTAAATTAAGTTAAACAAATGTTAACTTGATGTTTTAAGTCAGCTAAATTGATGTTCAAATGACTTATAAAGTTAAATTGGTTCAACTTAAATTAAAGTGATCTACATATTTTTTTTTACAGTGTATAAAAGACTTTTTTTTTTTTCTTCTTAAGGAGGCATGGCATCAAACCCCACCCCAAAACCCAACCATCGTTGCGGAATGAAAAAACTGTATTTAAATGTGTGAATGAGATCATACAAATGCACATTTATTAACCACTGTACCAAAAGGTTATGAGGTGAGATTGTGTTGTGTGATTTGCTTTTTTTTCCAAAACTTTGTGAACTAGTCCTGTTTTTTCCTCACAATCGGAACCAAACCAGTGCAAAATGATTCTCTGGGGATCTGTTATGCTTAATTAAAAATACCGAACTTTCAACGCATTGGCAACATTTTTTACCCTACTATGTAATCAATGACTACCAATTTCTAGCATTCTTCAAAATATTTTATTTTACGTTCATCAAAAAAAGAAGAAAAAAAAAGGTTTGGAACCACTTGAGTGAGTAAATCGTGAGTCAGCTTTTATTATAACAAGAGTGCAAATTACAGGGGGGTTTGAGGGGGATTGACCCCCCTAATTAACGCCGGTGTCCCTGCCTAGTTTAGCTCCAAAGTTTCTAGTATACTTAGAAAGAGCTTGATTATCTGGTTCAGGTGTGTTTAATTGGGGTTGGAACTAAAACATGCAGGACACTGGCCCTCCAGGACCAGTCTGTGGGAAGTCTGGGGACCCCTGACCTAAATTATTCTCTGAAGTAGCCAAGCAGAGGTTAGCCTGCTCTAGGTCAGAATACACTAAATGTCCCTCAAAACACTGAAAGTTTAAATACGATAATAAAAAAAACGGATTCACTGAAGCATGTATTATACAAACGAACATTACCCAAAAAGTTGAGCCCCCCCTTGATCGTCAATATATAATTTGCACCGCTTATACAGTATTTATGTGCAGTTTTAGCAATTAGGTGGATTAGTTATATGAGCTCAGTTTGTGGTTACAAGAAAGAAAAGAAAAAAAAAACACAATCACATCGTCTGACCACTTGGTGTCGCTATAAAAAAAATATATATATTTCTATTACTATGCATCTGTTTGTCTGATTAATTTGATATTTGTTATACTTTGTGTAAATCCAGCGTCCCACAGACATCTTGATATCCATTTTTGTTTCTCCTATTATGGCTTAAGATGGCCCACTGAGGGACTAGTAGGTTTACACACATACAGGGTACATTTCTATATTTTAAACTGCTAAATTTTATTGAGATGTGGAAGTTTAAATAAGGGAAGGAAAGTGACAAGCACAAAGGGAAAGCCAGTTTTGTGATTATGCAACCAGGTATACAAATATACAGATGGTAAACATTCATTTTAGTATAACATATACATTCATTTGGATTTACTACATTTTCTTTAAGGTAAGTGGTTGCAAAAAATGTATATGGACTGAATTTAAACAAACAAATTAAGGTACATTACTCAATTTAATTTGTTTGTTTGTTTAATTTTCCCCATATACATTTTTTGCAACCACTTACACTTACTTAAAAAAATAAAATAAAATAAAAAAAGTAAATCCAGTTAATAATTTTTTCAGTATCATGTGTTCGCATAAACAACAATTCGAAACAAAACTCCACCTCAAAATCCACAAATAACTTTGCCTTAGAAATTAAAGGCTGTCCTGCACCATGTCGCTTTTATTGCAAAGAAGAATAGCACAAATACACACAAGCACAGTTTGTTTGGTTTAAACTCAATTTATATCCTCATTAAAATGAAGAGAAGTAGTACTTGGAAACTTGTCAAACTGGTTTGGAGTTAATGTGTGGTTACTCTGTTAGGAAAATGAGGCAAACTGGCTTCCTTGACTAAAATGCCCTTGGGATGAGTTCAGTAATTCACACAAATGCTGAAGTTATGTGGTTATTAAATTGTCATTCTCTTTATGTGAACATGAATAATCGAGCGCATTTACCAGTGAGAAACCGATTTCCCAACACCTAGTCTCACCACTGACATGATGTTAAAAAAAGGTGGAGAGCCAACATCAGAAGTGAAGAACAACAGTGTTCACTTTGGCAGGTTTTTTTTTTTTTTTTCATTTAGTCTTATGTAATATGCCATCTTTAATCACAACATTTTAACCTAAATGCTATATTTGTTTTAAAGTTAATGTAGTCATTTCAGGCAATCACCATTTATTATTGTAGTCAACCCTTGCGTATTGTTCAAATTGACTACCCTTTTGTTATGGTGGTGGCTGTTTTTGCCCCATTGACTTCCATTGTATCAACCTTTTTTTGTTGTTGTTGCAAAGCCATGGCACCATATAATCATGCATTCTTGGTTGTTGGTGGTTTTCCCTGTTGGGAAGAGGTAAATTTGAAGGTTTGTTTTATTTTATTTTATTTTTTTTTACTGTTGATCAGTTGGCACCATTAACCCTTTAGATAGGCCTGTACAAAAAAAAAAAAAAAAAAAAAGTTTCTAGCTTTCATATGGGAGTTCTATGGAGTATAACAGCAAATTGTGCGTGTATAAACACACTTACTTTGTTTACTCCATGTAGTTGAGCACTGAGGTGAGTGCACAAAAGTCTCTCACTCACTCACTACTCCATATAAAACCAAAAACTACGCTTTTTTGCACTGCAACTGATGACCAACAGTAAAAATTACAAATTGTACCTCTTTCCAACAGGAAAAAACACTAACAATAAAAAAAACTACATGATTATATTGCGTCACGGCATTGCGATCAATAAGTTTTCATTATAATGTAAGTCAATGAGGCAAAAACAGCCACCATTTGCCAAATTTGCCCAGTGTATTACGTTTTTGAACATTTTCAAAGCATTTCCCAAAATGAGTGTCAAAACAAGATTTATCACCAAAAATCATTTTATTTTCTGAAACGCAATGAAAGTTGTGGCCAAATTAAGACTCAAATCACCCCAGAGTGGATGAAACCATCCATAAAGTCACACAAAGGTTAATGCATGCTGCAAAATGGCTAAACTGATATTGGTTAAAATTATTTAACAAATAAATAAAATTTTGGCATTTAAGAAACGTCATCAGAATTACTGCACTTTCACATCATCCATTTTCTTGATTTATTATATTATCATATAAAATAAACTACCTATATGAAAACAGTTAAAAATTAAAACCTTCTCTAAAAAGCTTAACTTTCATTTCAATTGTTAGTCTATTTAGTTTGTTTTATTAGCAATATTGGATATTGATATTTTCAACTAATGTTCCACGATGTCTGTGTCATCTTTGTCTCATCAAGTTTTTAATGAATATAAAAGTTACCTTTAAAGCCAACTATTTCATATATATGGAAAATAAAAACTAAACTTCATAAAGATGTGACTTCACCATCCAGTAAGGTTTGGGGCCTTCGTTCCACATGTTTAACGGTATACAACAGAATGAGAGGCTAAAAGAGAGAGAGTGTATGAGAGAGATAAGAGAGGAGGAGGAAACTACTGGCAGTATTTTGTCACAAATTTAGGACGTTACACTAAACTTGTTGAACTCAGTTAATGTATTAGTCTCAGTTAGCAATTGGACATAGGAGATCGGAAAAAAAAAAGAAAAGAAAAAAAGTAAATAAAAAGCACATGATCACTGACACAGAAGACAGGACAAGTGTGGTATGTGTTGGTTGTGTCTCCCTTTTATCCCTCTCAATATTAATAGTCATTATATCAATATTATTATTTACATCATTATAAACTTCATTATTATTATCATCATCATGAATACTAAACACTTTTCTGATTGTGATTACATTTTATACACATTTTTGTCATTTCCATTCTTGTTCTATTGCTGTTTAAGTGTTTGTTGTGTCTACAGTGCACTGTAAAAAATATCTGTTAATTAACAGTTTCCCTATTTTGTAATTCACAAGTGTTTTCTGTTTATTTGCGGTTGTCAATTGCATTATGGGACTTTTATCTCTGCTCTGTTCACTTTTGATGTTGAAGATTTAACTCTGCAGTCTAGCAAAGTGACTCATTTTAGTAGTTTGAAATAATATAATGTATAAGAAACAATATATAAAGAAATAAGTCTGTAAAATAACAAAATGTACTAGCAGTGTATTAGGCTTTTGTGCCATAATATACAACACCAACCCAAACAATATCAATAACCAATTAAAAACGTTAAGTCACTTTAACTAATTCAAAAAGGGGAAAAGAAATAAAAACATCACAAAATACGGACAACCGCTAATTTACATATATATTTGTTTTTACAGTAAATGTTGTTTTGCACACTTAAAGTAATTGCATTCTTTTGTATCACACTCAATAACTTAATCACACTCCTTTCTTCATCAGCTTCACATCACGGGTGACATACAATTACTCTAACATTGTAGTCCATAATAAAACCAACTTGTGACAAGAGGAAACCAGTTTTTCCCCCCACACTGTCTGAAGTCATCTGAATGCAAGCCACAACATACTAGAGAGAATATTGATTAGCACAGAGCAGACAAAGCTTTCAGAACCAGGTTAACTCACTGTCAGAAATGGCTGTCTAAAGAACTACATTCATTCATTCATTTTCCTTAGTCCCTTATTTATCAGGGGTTGCCACAGAGGAATGAACCACCAACTATTCCAGCATATGTTGTACGCAGTGGATGCCCTTTAAGCCGCAACCCAATACTGGGAAACACCCATACACTCACTTACACACACTCATACAATACAGACAATTTAGTTAATCCAATTCACCTGTACCGCATGTCTTTAGACTGTGGGGGAAACCGGAGCACCTGGAGGAAACCCACACCAACACAGGGAGAACATGCAAACTCCACACAAAAATGCCAACTGGCCCAGCCGGGACTCGAACCAGCGACCTTCTGGCTGTGAGGCAACTGTGCTAACCACTGAGCCACCGTGCCACGTAATTTGAGACTGTTTTAACTGAACTCTGCTGAAATAAAATATTGAGTGGGGGGGTGGGGGCTATTTTTGGCACATCATTCCCTCATAGCAAACTAATGGTAAGAGGGGAGTGGTTAAGGATATTGTGGCAGAAGCCTTCAAACTGATGCCAACAGAGAAATGCCGCCACTGCAAACCCGGAAACAAATGATCAGACTTTGACTGAAGTGAATTAACTTGCACGGATTGATTGTTCAGCTAAAGAATAACAATGTGCGCTAGCAAAATAAACAATGTACATTTTGATTTTACACAGACTTGAAACAGTCAATATTTTTTTATATCATCCAGTATCAACGGTTAACCGTAACAAACTTTAAATTAATGTAAATATAACTTAATTATTCTTAAACTAGCTTTTAATGTTGAGCCTTTAGAAATATTTTACTTTCTTCACCATAGATTTAATGTAAAGGTGTCATTAAAGTGAGTGGAAGTGCATGTTTATTTACAGCACAACACCGCATTTGTTTCATTCATTTTTGGCAAATGATGCTGAACTGTATTCTGTGAAATAACACGGATGACTATAAAACTGCAAAAACAGCATAGGTGGAGAAGAAAATTATTATATACATCTTGGCTGTAGGATATTCTTTACAACCATTACTTTGAAAAGTACACTTTAGTTTATAAGAAGTATATTTTGGTCACTTTACGATAAGCTTTCATTAGTTAATGCTATTAATGTAGTTACTAGCATGAACCAAGAATGAGCAATACTTGTACAGCAATTATTAATGCACTATTAAAATACTAATTCATGCATGTTAAGATTAGTTAATGCACCATGAGTTAACATGAATTAACAACAAACAACTTTGTCCATTAACTAACATTAGCAAACGTAAATAAACGTATTGTTCATTGTGTGTTCATGTTAGTAAATGCATTAACTAACATACAACTTTATTGTAAAGTGTTATATTTCTGTCATAACTTCAAGTTAACTCAAACGTTTATTTTTGTGGGCTGTCCTGAAGCTCTTTGAGTATTACTGTATATCTGACTGTAGTTTTTACCAGACTAAACAATGAATTGTGGCTGTCAGAACAGCTCTGGAGGTGAAATTCATAAAATTCATGTTCTTCCAAGATGGCAGATACTAAAAGGTGTCTGCAAAAGTGCAAGTGTCATGTGTGTTTGAATTTGTTTGCATTTTCAACAGACGTGGACTGCATTCCAACCTATACAGCACATAATGAATAACAATATGTGACGAGTGTAGTGTTAGTGTTCTAAACTCAAGTAGGGAAAATCTGAAATTTGCATATGATGATTTTTTTTACTATTATGTGAAGCCACAGGAGGCCACGTATACTTAAGACAGTACACATGAAATAGAAAATATGATAACAAATGCCATTTTGCAATATTAAACTGCATAAGGAGTTGTTTTGTATACAGGTAGAAATAGCTGGAAGTTTAGGACACCAGACAGATACGACCACAATTGCTCTTATGTAAACAAAATAAATAAGATGAATAATTTCACAGGAAGGTTTATCTTTTAATGTAGACTGCAGTGCTCTGCATTATTTTACAGAATAATTGCTCAATGCAATGCAAAATTTGTGATCGCACAAAGTAGTATGGATGTACTTTGGATGTATTAAATTCACCATGTTGTCAGTCTTCATTCACATTGGAAAATTCTCTCCTGTCATCTTCACAAGTGTTCATCATATGCATGCTTCAGAATCTTTCCACCAGTATTTGGACAACTTCCTTTTGACACCTACTATATTTTAGAAAAGTATGTGAATTCAGACGTATCGTTTACCCCCACTCTCATCAATGTCATGCGACACAAACCTCAAATAAGCCAGAGGCATTCTGAAAGCGAAGGCTGCGGCTGAGTTGGCCATAATCTTCCAATAAACAAAGCGACAATTAAAGGCGATATCCTTGCCAACTGTTAAACAAAAGGGTGGATCAGTTATGTTGTGTGAAACTGAACATTGCGTCCTGTTTGTAAAAGTAATTTTAGCTAGGTGACAACAAGACAGGTACTCACCTGAAGAAGTGATCACTTAGATAATTTGTGCCGATCATTATTTAACTGGGTCAGAAGAAATGACTTAAGAAAATCAGTGATGCTGCTAAAGCAAGAAATTACAGATTGTAAGTCAAGGTCAGTTAAAGTTTACTTATTTATGAGTGTGTAGAATTGGTGTATACATTCAGACTCTCCTTAATAATATAATTTCAGAAAATAATTCTTCTACATAGTGAAATATTAGCAGGCAGTGACTATCAAAGTACAACATTGTTCACAGTCAAATAAATAGTGCTAATGTTGTTTTGAAGTCATTCTTGCATGTGATTTCAGACCGAATATTCAAAGTTCCATGGTAAACAATACAGGTTGTCATTGAACTAATATCAAACCAGCATAACCTCAATGTGTGCAGATAGCATATATAACACAAAATAAAGAGATAAGGAGTACTTTCCTGCTGTTAAACACAATAAACCACAGGTAGCCCAAGGCATCCCACACCCTCATTTAAACTTTCATTACCTTCCTTCATTTTCATTTGTAATTACCAAATAGAGATTTTATACAGATCGACACTCAAGAAGAGCCAGCTCTAACTGGAAATATTTACAGTAAAACAACCAGTAACAGCCATTTTTAAGACTTGAAAATCAGAACTCTTAAATCCCCGGATGTTTCCAGGTTTTCAATGACAGTGGAAGACCTTATTGTGTCGCAATTCACGTGCAAATTAAGCATTCAACATTACATGTGGTCAATTATATTCAAAACAATGCGTGCATGTTTCGTGTGTTTACCTTTCATCTTTGTGTATGCTAACCTCAGAGAAAACATTTACCTAACAATTTAAACTGTAAATATATATTTTAGTCGGCTCCCTGCCTGCCCACATTCCTGACCTGGCTTGATAGTAAGGGTAACACCTATGCACCATACGTCATATCAGTGCTGTGCACGCGCTATTCACGCAACGCGCCTATAAGTTGCGTTTGCGGCGAATTTGTACTCAAACCATGGTAATTTATAGTTAAGGCGTCGCTGTTTGAGAGTTGCGAGACGGAAAGATATTTACATGTTCCTGTGTGGTTGAAAGGTAAACAAGAGTGCTGGAGCAGGTGAGCTGGAGTCAGGAGCTGAAGACCTGGAGTGATTTCTTTTCCGAGCACAAGTAAGATTCAACATTTTCATACTTATCCTCGCGTTACGACGAGAAACTGGCTAGTTCGAGGTTTTAATTGTGGGTGACTTGAAAATATAAGCATATTGTTGTTCTTCCGGAAAGTTTTGACTAGCCTTCTTGATTGCCGATTCAGTGTTGCCGGTGTTAAATGTCAGCTGATCTCTGTTAACTTTAATCAGTCTCTTGCTCGTCAGTGGTATGGTGGAGTTCTGCATTCTGATGAAGGAGACTTTATTATTAAATGGAATTTAGAATTAAAATGACAACAAATGTATCGCTAAATAAAAAAATATAATAATAATGAACAGTTGCGCTGAAAAGTTTGCATGCCTCTTTCTGCGAATTTATTTATTTATTTATTTTTTCGCAGAAAAAAGTTTGTATTATCCAAAATGAATACAAAATTTTGTATTATTCCTCATATTTTGGCAAAAATAAATAATATATATATATTTTTTTTTTCGCAGAATTTTTTTTCCTAAATATTTGGGATAATACAAAATGCTTGTTTTATTTATTATTATTTAGCACTGACCTGAATAATATGTTTAACAAAAAAAGTTTACACATAGTCAAGAGTAAATAGTTATAGCTGGATTTATAAAAATGACAAAAGGTTATATGTGTGACGCTTCATTCTTAGTTCTGAGTTTTTATCTCAAGTAACCACCGCTGTGGGTTTTTGTTGTAAATTTTTTTATGAATCCCTTGTTTGGCCTTAACTTTTAAACTGCCCACTCTTCTTCAGAATAAATCATCAGGTCCCACATATTCTTTCGTGTTTTTTTTTATTGTTATATTATCATATTTGTGTATTTGACCACTTTTCCAAAAAATACTTTAATTTTGAGGTCCGTCTTTTCACACTGAGGGTGTGGGACTTGTATGAAACTGTTACATACTATGGTTGAAATACTTACAATTTGTCACATTTGTTGTGACTGAGAATATTTCCTTATTTCTGCGAGTGGCATTGTTGGATTGTTTAAAGTAATTCAACTTTAAAAAGAAAAAAAAACACATTGTTTTGATTAAAATGTATTAATGTCACATGGCCAGAGCAGTTTATGTTCCTCCTGCTTGCACATCCATAACAAGTAAGAGATAGAATTTTTTTGAAGGGTCATGATTGTGATCGGTAGTATAACACATTGTTCAGTTGTTCGCAACTGAAAACAATTGCAGTGCAGTGCTGAGTATGCTGTTTCACAGGTCACTATTGCGTCTGAGTAGTAAGAAACTAACCATATTTGATTTCAAGTGTGGGGCTTCCAGCACCAATTTTACATCACTGGCAGCCATTTTTTTATATTTATTGTACATAAAAATATAGGGAAAATCTGTTATTTTAGAACCAGGGATTTTTCAGGTTACAACAATCCAGATGACTAATTTAGTCTTCGTTTGCATGTAGCCTATATTTGTTGGTCAAAACAAAGGTTTGTTATTTTTGTACTTTACATTTGTTTACAGATTCATACATTTGTGTCTGTGTTTCATAATAACTTTTACTGTTAAAATGGCAAAATCTACCATTATACACTATTAAAATTGTAAAATCTATAGTAATTAAATTCAATGGTCACTTTATTTTGATGGTCCGTTTGTTGAATTTAAGTTACATTGCATCTACATGCCAACTAATTCTCATTAGATTATAAGTAGACTATTAGGTTGGGGTTAGGGTTAGTGTAAGTTGACATGTACTTGCAAGCCAAATATAAATTGTATGGGGCAAAATTATTGATTTTTCTTTTATGCCAAAAAACATTAGAACATTATGTAAAGTATATATATATATGCATATATGTATACTAAGAACTTCAAAGGGTATTTTCTTAATATTTATATTATTTTTATTAAATGTATTTCAGACAAATTTTGTCCAAATAAACTAGTGGAAAGCTTATTTATTCAGATGATGTATAAATCTCAGTTTAAAAAAAGGGACCCTTATCACTGGTTTTGTGTTTCAGGGCAATATAACTATAT
>CAIGQW010053650.1:2175195-2185936 GCA_903798125.1 Danio choprae | reverse complement strand
TGTGTGTGTGTGTGTGTGTGTGTGTTTGTGTTTGTGTTTGTGTTTGTGTTTGTGTTTGTGTTTGTGTGTGTGTGTGTGTGTGTGTGTGTGTGTGTGTGTGTGTGTGTGTATTCCTATAAAGCCTTTAAGCACTTGTCTACTTTTCAGTTTTTTTCTTTTGCCGTATTTTTGCATATAGATTTGCTAATGAAATTCAAAGTAAACTACACACAAGCTTGTTATTTGCAATTCTGTGACTCAGAATTGTTGAGATTTTTTTTTTTTTTAGCATTGCATTTTTTGTGTCATATCGCAAAGCAAAAATCTTTGCACTAATGAAAATATGTATTTCCTCTTCAACAGGTGAGAAACTCTTGGGTTTCAACAGCACAGAGGAGCAGCCGTCAGGACAGGAGAGCATGTGGCGAAATGAAAAGTATGAATCTGTCCCGTTGGATGTGAAGGGGATTGATGAAGACAAATCTAAAGGCACAAGGGATTCTTTATATCCCCAGACTACTGTAAGTCACGACAAATCACAAAAAAACATTCCTCTGCACACATTCTGTCTCGTTTTTCATTCCAGAGATAAAGACGTAATACCGGTTTCACTTTAAGCACTCACCTGTTTCCTGTCTTTCTAGTACAGCATTATTTGCAAGGCAAACTAGGGACACATATATGGGCATTTGAATGCTTCAGTTTACACTTTTGTCGCTGGGAACAGGTGACATATGAAATTAAAGCTAGGGAGGTTGAATTACATGCATATTTGCATTTAAGTACTGTGAAGCAATCTCTTCAAAACGCCAATTATGTTTTTATGAAAAGCTAAAACTTGCCAAACGCAACTTTTTTAGGGCACATTTGGATTATATTAGGTGGCCTTAACTAATATGTACTTAGACTGAAATTAATAATTTGTTACAATGCACTTATTGTGTAAGTACATGTTTTTACATTGTACTTATGCTTGATTAAATACCTGTATCTGTAATAAATTTCGGTAATTACATTTGTAATCACACTGTTGACCATCCCTTACACCTTAACCCACACTTAGACCTAGCCATACCACCAAACCGGTCCCTAACTCTACCATATCCCACATCAAGAGCACCAGAAGTGTTCTGCATTATGAACACGGTAAGTACTTTGTATTTACTTTTTTTGGTGCAAGTACATAGTAGTTAAGGCCACTTTATTGTGCTCCAGATGGTGTAACACATTTTAAACATTGGCCATTTTGCGTATTCTGCGTGTGTCCTAAAGTATTTTGCATGCTGAAGGTGTATTTGAAGGTCTAAACAAATTTATAGGACAGGCTGGTCACTTTGAGATACCCTCTGCTAATCCTGAAGGACTTCATACAAATCTATTCAACCATGTGTTTAAAGGAACATTCCACCTTATCTTTTGAAAATAGCCTTCTTTTACAACTCTCAAAGAGATAAACAGCTGAGTTTTACCCTTTTTTAAATCCATTTGACCAGTCTTCGGGTCTGGAGAGAGAACTTTTAGCTTAGCTTAGCATAGATCATTGAATCGCATTAGACCTTCAGCATCTTCCTCAAAAATGACCAAAGAGTTTGATAATTTTCCTATTTAAAGCTTGACTCTTCTGTAGTTACATTGTGTACTAAGATCAACAGAACCACACCATGGCTGCAGCAAGTGCAATGATATTACGTACCTGGTATGACAGCAAAGTTCCTTGATTATTACTCCAAAATGAGAGTATATTTTCCATCCGTATGGGTCTAGAAAATAGCAACTTTTCTTTTTCCATCAGTCTCTGTACAAGATGTTTTACATATTTAAATGGATATAATCGCATTTGTGATGCCAAATAATAATAGAAAAAAAGCACTTGCCAAGAAGAAAATCTATTTTTGCATCCGTATTAGGGGGGTACATTGTTAAAAGGCTTATTTCTAATTAAATGTAAATCTTTGAGTAAAATCATCAATTATATGCATGTGTTTTTCCTAATAGTGTCTTTTTCAGAAACAAATATACCTCGAGAAATATTTACAGCAGTGTATATTAAAAAAAAAAAGAGTAGTCTGGGGGCAAACGCTAACTGAATCTAGACTTTAAAACTTCATTCTCTCAGCTAATGAGAATGGTCTAGCTGTAGATCAGGTGCACATACAAGCTGACACTGCATGCAATGGTTTTAATGCGTATACCCAACCCTACCCCTCACAGTGACGTCACCAGCTCTGTTGAGTGCATGTGTCTGAGACTGCATGTCTGAGCGTACATGTCTCATGCCAGATATTATTGCAGCTAACGACATATGTGTGTTTTGGTACAGTCTTTATAGATGTGTGGTGTTCACATAAATCCCAGCATTGTGGTTCCCGCTTCCTCTTTACACAAAAGTGGTCATGACAAGTGGTTAAATAACTGGGCTGGAAACCCAAAGGTCCCGGTTCAAACCTCATAGAGATGATGCATGAACTGTAGAGTTACAGAGCACTGGTTTGCTCTTAAGCAAAGCAGACTGAATGTTCTGCAGTGAACTATACTGGTTATATCACTTAATTGGTTTGAAGCATCTGCTGAATAACAATAAAAAAAAACTCACAAACATTGTCTGAGCTTAACGGTAACAGGAAATTGCTTCTCTGTTCTGATAAGTCCATTATTGTACGGCCTATTTGTATAGATGTAGAGTTGGTTTTGAAGGTTCTCTATTATTTGGTAAGACAAACCCATTACTTGCAATTAATTGTAGAAGAATGGTGACCTTTTGAACCACAAAACCATGCACTGTAAAAACATGCAGGGTTCCACACAATTCTTTCAGGTTGTCCCAACACAAATCGATCAAGTTTAAACATTTACATTGTCCTAAAAAATCTTAGGAATTGTGTTGTTTCAGCTCATTTTACATAAGTAGTTTGAAAGGGCAGCAAAATAATTTCTTTGAGTGTGCATAGGTATGTTTCTGGCAATACATGAAAATGCATTGTTGATCAAAATTATTGGATTTTTTTCATTTATGCCATAAAAATCATTAGAATATTAGGGAAAGACCTTATTTTCTATGAAGATATTTAGTAAATGTCCTATTGTAAATATATTAAATCTTAATTTCCGATTAGTAATAGACATGAAGCACTTTATTTAGACAAATCATTCATTTACTTTCCTTCGGCTTAGTCCTTTTATTTATCGGGGTCACCACACCGAAATGAACCGCCAACTTATCCAGCGTATGTTTTACGCAGGGGATGCCCTTCCAGCTGCAACCAAGCACTGGGAAACACCCATGCACTCGCATTCATACACATACACTAGGGCCAATTTAGTTTATTCAGTTCACCTCTACCGGATGTCTTTGGACTGTGGGGGGAAACCCACACAAACTCTTTTTTTAATATATTTGCCATGATGATAGTACAGGCGCAGTGGGTAGCGCTGTCGCCTCACAGCAAGAAGGTCGCTGGTTCGAGCCTCGGCTGGGTCAGTTGGCATTTTTGTGGGGAGTTTGCATGTTCTCCCCGTGTTCATGTGGGTTTCCTCCGGGGGATATGGTTTCCCCCACAGTCCAAAGACATAGCTATAGGTGAATTGGGTAAGCTAAATTGTAATAGTATATGTGTGTGAATGAGAGTGTATGGGTGCTTCCCACTGATGGGTTGCAGCTGGTAGGGCATCCGCTGCGTAAAGCATATGTTAGATAAGTTGGTGGTTTATTCTGCTGTGGCGACCGCTGATTAATAAAGGGACTAAGCTGAAAAGAAAATGAATGAATGAATGATGACAGTACATAATATTTATTTGATGCTTTTCAAGATACTAGTATTCAGCTTAAAGTACTATTTAAAGGCTTAATTAGGCAAGTTAGGGTAATTAGACAAATCATTGTATAACGATGGTTTGTTCTTTAGACAATCAACAAAAAATATTGCTTAAGGGGGCGAATAATATTGACCTTTAAAATGTTTTAAAAATATATTAAAAACTGCTTTTATTCTAGCCGAAATAAAACAAATAAGACTTTCTCCAGAAGAAACAATATTTTCTGAAATACTGTGAAAAATGCCTTGCTCTGTTAAACATCATTTGGGAAATATTTTAAGAAGGAGAAAAAGAAAAATCCCTATTTAAATTTTTAACGGTCATATTCTAGATTTTCAAATAGTAAAAATTTTGTCCTACCCAACCAAACCAAAAATCAACGTTAAGCTTATTTATTCAGCTTTAAGATAATGTAATAATCTAAAAAAAAAAAAATCCCTTAAAATAAAAATACACTCAAGAGACATTGTGTGCAAATACACACTACTGTTTTGAGACTGTGAAATGTCAAAAAATAAGTCTATTTTACTTAGTCACTTACTATCCTTCAGCTTACTCCCTGATTTATCAGGGGTTGCCACAGCAGAATGAACCGCCAATTACTCTGGCATATGTTTTATGCTGGGGCAGTGAGGTGGCATAGTGGGTAGCGCTGTCGCCTCACAGCAAGAAGGTCTCTGGTTCGAGGCTCGGTTGGATCAGTTGGCATTTCTGTGTGGAGCTTGCATGTTCTCCCCGTGTTGGCGTGGGTTTCCTCCGGGTGCTCCGGTTTCCCCACAGTCCAAAGACATGTGCTATAGGTGAATTGGGTAAGCTAAATTGTCCGTAGTGTATGAGTGTGAATGAGAGTACATGGGTGTTTCCCAGTGATGGGTTGCAGCTGGAAGGGCATCCGCTCCATAAAACATATGCTGGATAAGTTGGCGGTTCATTCCGCTGTGGCGACCCCCGATTAATAAAGGGACTAAGCCGAAAAGAAAATGAATGAATGAATGAATAAATGTTTTATGCCACGGATACCCTTCCAACTGCAACCCAGCACTGAGACACAACTATAGACCATTTTGAGGGATGTAAACAAAAACAATGGTCTCAACGTATTTTCTGTTTTACATTTTTAATTTCTACAGCTTCTGAGAATCTAAAAAGAGCCACATATTAATAAATAATGTTATGATAGCTGTTTTATCATTAAATTATGGTTGAATTGCCTCTTGTTACAGTTATATCAAGATATCAAGCAGGAAATGTTAGTTTGATATCAAGCAGGAAAAGTTCATGGGCCAATAACATGACCACACTGAAATGGTCTATATTTTAAATTATTCATACAATGGTGAAGCTGAATTTCGACCCGCCATCACTTCCAGTATTCAGTGTCACATGATGCTTCTTAAATCATCATAACACACTGATTTGGCGCTCAAGCAACCTTTCTTTTTAGTAGTGTGTTTAAAAATGGTATTGATTTAAAAGAATAGCATTTATTGGAAATGTTTTTGTGATGATGTAGAAGCATTACTTGTCACATTTAGATTGATTTCCTTTGTTTTTGTTGAGCACTAGTTTCTTTTTAGATAAAGTCGTACTGACAAACAAACGCGCATGCAAATCACACACATGTTTGTTTTTGTGAATTTTGGGGACGTTCTATAGATTTTATACTTCGCAAACTGTATTTTCTATTCTCTAACCCAAGGCTCACATAGTAAACTGCATTTTTACTTTCTGAAACAAAAAAACCCTCATTTTGTATGATTTCTTACCCTTAAAAAAAATGGGAATGTGGTGCAATGTCCTCATATAGTAAGTCACCTTCTCCCATGTCATTATACAAATTTGTGTCCTGATATGGCACAAAAACATGGACGCACACACATAAAACATCTTTTATTTACCATAGAAATAAACTAATTTCTTAAGTGAGATTTGTTTGTTGGGTCTCACTTTTGAATCGTTTTCTATGCGTCTTTGTTCACACGACCAACGCCCCAGACTACCTGAGCTCAAACAAACAGAGAAACGTTGAAAGTGCCACCAAGCTGCAATGTTTACCGTTTTCTGGAAAGTCAGTCTGTCAATGGTTTGCTTATAGTTGTCTCAGCATAGTAGGCTGCAGCAGGAGAAAGCAATTAACTCAAGATTTACCAGATATCTACCACACCCTTCACATAAAGGTGTTGTTCATCAGGTTTCTAAAAAGACTATTAAATAAGAGAACACCATCTATTTTTGGAAGTGAATGTATTTGGCTAATTTCAGGCACCAGTTAAGATCATAAATTATTTTTATCAGTAAAGTTTGTTATTTATTACACTACTACACTGTAAAAAAGCATTTATTTATGGTTGTGAATTGCATTATGGGACGTTGATCTCTGCTCTGTTGACTTTTGATGTTGAAAATTCAACTCTACAGTTTAACGAAGTGACTTTTGTTGACACACTTGTAGTTTGAAATAATATAAAGTATAAGAAATAACATGGAGAGGAATAAATCTGTAAAATAATACAGGCAGTTTGCAGGCAGAAAATGTACAGGCAGTTTATTACAAGGTTTTTGTACCATGATATACAACACCAACCCAGAGAATATATCACTCTGAACTTTTTCAAACTTATCAAGGTTAAAAGTTGTCGGAAGAAAGATCAAGGTCCCATAATGCGATTTAAACGCATAAATAAACAGGGGAAAATAAAAACATGAATCTCAAAATACAGAAAACTTCTAATTTACGTATATTTTTCACAGTATATTTCCAGTAGAGCTGCACGTTATTGAAAAAGGAAAACTGACATTGTGATATTTTCTTTTACTGCAATTTCATTCATTCATTCATTCATTCATTTTTTTTCGGCTTAGTCCCTTTATTAATTTGGGGTCGCCACAGCGGAATGAACCGCCAACTTATCCAGCATATGTTTTACGCAGCGGATGCCCTTCCAGCTGCAACCTATCACTGGGAAACATTCATACACGCTCATTCACACACATACACTACGGACAATTTAGCTTACCCAATTCACCTATAGTGCATGTCTTTGGAATGTGGGGGAAACCGGAGCACCCGGAGGAAACCCACGCGAACACTGGGAGAACATGCAAACTCCACACAGAAATGCCAACTGACCCAGCCGAGGCTCGAACCAGTGACCTTCTTGCTGTGAGGCGATTGTGCTACCCACTGTGCCTCCACATCACCCCTGCAATTTCATATATTGCAATATAAATATAATTTCACCAAATGATTTTAAATAGCTGTATTTAGATTTATTGACAAGATTTCGTAGGACCATTAATCTGCATAATTGTTTTTTTTTTGGAGAGTCTAACTGCATTCAAATACAGAAATTGAATAATCAAATGTAAATAAATAACACTCATCATATAAAAAAATAAATATAATTAATCTTTGTTAAAACTATGAATGTTATAATTTCTTATGAACAAATGTTTAAAATGCACTTGAAATCTTACAGTCACAGGCCTTAAACATGAAGCAAACAAGCAAATGAAGAAACAAAAATTTCTCTCAAGTTTAAACTTAATATAATAATTCAATATGCAATATTAATGCAATAATTCCACAATGTTCTGAACTGTGGTTCCTGGTCAAATATAATCCCTCGCAAATTTCCTACACTGAAAAAAAATTATTCATTGGATTTTTTTATTTTTTTTTGTTTTGTTTTAAGGTAAGTGGTTGCAAACAATTTATATGTTATATGTTAAATAAATTTGGTAATGTTCAACTTCATTTGTTTGTGTAAATTCAGCCCATATAAATAGTTTGCAACCACTTACCTTTAAAAAAAAAAAAATATATATATATATATATATATAAATGAATCATTTGTGTCAGTGTAAGAGATGAATAAACTACTACTAAACAGCAATTGCAGATCCTGTGATGCGACTATTGGGGATTTGCACATTGCGATATCGATTCTGAAACGATATATTGTGCAGCATGTCTAAACTTCAACATGCCTACGGATGCATATAATTGTAAAAACTGATTTCTTTCTCAGCTCCTGAAAAGTCAGCAGGCAGATGAGAAACCAAAGGACCCAAAGCTTTGGCCGTACTTCAAGGATGGCCACAGACGGATAGATTATGTGCTCACCTACCATGTCCAGAAGCCCCAGAGCACTGGCAAACAGTCGTCCAAGTCCTGCGGCAAGAGCCTGGGGGGTTGTTTGTGCTGCAAAAAACGAGGCCAGACAAACCCACCCGCTCCAGACCCTGAACTGGCATCCCAGGAGCAGAGGTTGGATTACCATGACGACGACCAGCGGCTCCGCAGAGAGGAGTTTGAGGAGAACCTGCGTGAAATGGGCCTTGAGATGGAGAAAGAAGAAGGGGTGAGTACCATTGTGCTTTCATTTACAGTGGAGTCCGTGAAATCAGCAAGATTTTATGGTGTTTATTCTCAATTTATAAGCAGCATTTGTGCCATTTCTTGTGTTGTTTGGCAGTGAAAATATACAGAAATTCCCTGTTAACCTCAAAAACCATTGATCTCTGTAATTTATATTAACGAAACATGATGGAGGCAAAGAGAGAAACATTTGTGTTTACATCTTAACCCTTAAAAAGTCATGTGAAGGGATTCTATTATGCCCCTTTTTACAAGATGTAAAATAAGTCTCTAATGTCCCTAGAGTGTGTATGTGAAGTTTCAGCTCAAAATACCACACAAATAACTTTTCATAACTCAAACTGCCCCTTCTAGACTTTCATCCAAATTTGTGCCGTTTTGGTGACTGTCGCTTTAATTTAGTTTACCCAATTCACCTATAGCGCATGTTTTTGGACTTGTGGGGAAACCGGAGCACCCGGAGGAAACCCACACGAACAAGGGGAGAGCATGCAAACTCCTCACAGAAATGCCAACTGACCCAGCCGAGGCTCGAACCAGTGACCTTCTTGGTGTGAGTTGATTGTGCTACCCACTGCGCCACCTAGCAATTAACTAGCAATAAATTAACATAGGTGGTTAGCACTGTCGCCTCACAGCAAGAAGGTCGCTGGTTCAAGTCCCGGCTGGGCCAGTTGGCATTTCTATGTGGAGTTTGCATGTTCTCCCTGTGTTGGTGTGGGTTTCCTCTGGGTGCTCCGGTTCCCCCCACAGTCCAAAGACATGCGGTATAGGTGAATTGAATAAACTAAATTGTCCCTAGTGTATGAGTGTATGAGTGTATGAGTGTATGAGTGTATGAGTGTGTGTGGGTGTGTGTGTGTATGGGTGTTTCCCAGCACTGGGTTGTGGCTGGAAGGGCATCCACTGCGTAAAACATTTACCGGAATAGTTGGCGGTGCATTCCACTGTGGCGACCTCTGAAAAAGAGACTAAGCCGAAGGAAAATGAATGAATGAATGAATGAATGAATGAATGAATGAATGAAATGAACATTTATGCCTCCCATCTAGCTTGTTCCCTAATCTAGCATATTAATTGTATTCTACACATAACTTTGTCTCTGTAATGAATTGCTCAAGTTCCTCTGTTTTAGGTCAGCTTAGATAAAAGTACCCAATAATTTCAGATCTTCTGTTCCCTGCAAATTCTCTGATTTCTCAAAAGGTTCTCTTCACACGTGATGTCTAATGGTAATTTACCATAGTATGGAACATGTGAAAACACCTACTGTGATGTGCCTTTTTGAGGGGGCTTTCACACTGGCCATATTTTTACTATGGTCTGAGTCCATTGAGTCTAAGTGGGCTGGTTTCACACTCCTTGGATTCAGTGTTACATTTGCATTCATGTTATGCATGACAAACGATAGAAAAACAGAAAGGAATGAATGTGGTCGATATGTTTATTAGGATGATTATTATTAGTTGTATGCTATATGTGCAGTAAAAGGATCAACACTTGCATTTACTGTATGTTTGTCACATGAGGACTAGACACTTGGTTAAAGGGAACTGTGTATTGAGGCTTGTATGACTTAAAGAGATAGTTCACACCCCAAACAAATGAAGGTTTACTCACCATTTACTCACCCTTAAGTGGTTTCAAACCTTTAAGAGTTTCTTTCTTCTGTTAAACACAAAAGCCATACAAATGCCATACAAGTCAATGGTTACCTGTTTTCAACTTTCTTCAAAATATCTTCTTATGTGTCCAACAGAAGAAAGAAAGTCAAACAGGGTTGGAACAAATGAAGGGTTAGTAATATTTTAATATAACATAAAAGTTGTCTCAATAAAATATGTAGAAAAAACACAAGAGATTTACATTATTTAAAAAAATGCATATCATTTTATATACATTTTGGGTTATGGAAGCCCCATAACTCCTATTACTATTATTAAATTGTTAGTTCACCCAAAAATGAAAATTGTTTCAAACAGAGGACATTGCACATCAGTTATTTTCCGAGCTGTGATATTGTAAAAATATCTACAGGCAGTGCCAGTAGCTCACCCAGTGCATCCATTTAGCATCACAGACTGCACACCTGCAATAATGGTAATATACACCTAAACTAATTGGTTTTCTACTACATATTTCAGTAAGAGACATAATTTTTTTATATCAAGCCATATCTCATATCTGCATATAGTAGGTATGTGGCTTAGGTAAGTTCAAAAATTCTCCAGAAACAATCATTGTTGTAATCTCATTAGGAAATGTTGTAGCCAATGAAACGCTGCATGGGCGTGCATATTAATGATCCCATGTGTAACGTAACAGTCACTGTTTTGCTCTGATTGGCCTGTTTTTCATTGGTATTTTACACTCACTGCACTGTAAAAAAAATTAAATCTGTAAAATTTACGTAAAAAAACAGTAGCTGTGGTTGCCAGAATTTAACCGTTAAAATAATGTAGAAACGTAAAAGAAATTTCTACATTTTATGGTAAATTTCATACATATATTCCATAAATTATGTTGTCATACACCAATATTTGGAAGTACTAACATCTACAGTCGTGG
>CAIGQW010053650.1:2159841-2174795 GCA_903798125.1 Danio choprae | reverse complement strand
AAAAACCATCTCATTAATAACAGAATGGAGTTACACTAGTTTTTGCCTTGATTTCCTCACCGATGTCTTCTGCATAGTCCTATCTGTCGAGTGACATTGTTTACATTTTAAAATATGATTCATTTACAACATTTAATTGAAACATTTAATTTCAGCTTGCTTTTTTTGTAACTCTTCTCTGATGGGATTATGGGCCAAATCAAAGGTTACAATGGGCCAACTTTGGCCCGCCAGGCCCTACTTTGGCTATCTCTGCTCTAAACCATTCTCAGATGGGATGGCGGGCCAATTCAAAGGTTACCATGGGCCAACTTAAGCCCACAGGCCCTAGTTTAATCTCTGCCTTAAACAGTTATGTGAATTAAGCCACATTTTCAGGGCAACCAAACTTTTAGAGTAATTGCCAGTTTTCATGCATGTCAAGTCATGTTTCAAACTAAACTACCAGCGTTAAATCAGTCCTCAAGGTCATAATCTCACTGAGATTGTTGACGTCCACCCACTAATCAAATCCAACAATGAAACTTACAACTGAAACCTCAGCTAGTGGGCCTACATTTGCTGTAGATGTAACAGGCTTTCAAAAGTCTGGACACTTGGACTAATGTCCTCATGGAAAGTCCAGTCAGTTGAAAATAGAAGTACATTTGATACATTCCTGTGACCCTAAAGTAGTGTATTACCATATGTGCAATTATGTTTCTTAACCTCTCCAGCTTTTTTAATGAATTCAGGTTTAAGTGATTCTTTTATACATCAGCATAACTGTTCGCTGTTGTTGACCCAGTTTAGAAACACTTCAGCGGTGTAGGGGAATACACACTTCTAGTGTAGTTTTATTAGGCAAGTATCTTATCAGTGGTGCTTCTCAAAGCGAAGAAGGTCTTATTTTTGTCTTAAGGTTATTAATTATCTAGAGAATATTATGAAATAACGGTCCGCGTTTGTGTTACTGATGTTAAAGAGTTGTCACCCTTAGGACAAATTACTGGAAATTATTTCTCCAGATTGTTCCCCAATCAGGATTAATCTGTAAGTGCTTGTTGTAAAAATGAGCTTTATTTGATGGTTGGTAATTATAAAACAATATTTCACTTTAATGTTGCTCATTTGCAATCTTATTATGATTAGCGTATTAGCATAGTTTTTTTAAAGCGTAATATCTATAAACGCATGGCTTTTGCTTTGATGTTCACAGATTACAGGGATTTAACTGTTTCCGCAGTGCTGAACGTTCTCATGTGCAGATCAGTCAGAATGAAATCAAGAGGTCAAAGGGCACTAGTCATCAAGCGAGTGAAATGTTTATCATGCTGATGATAATAAACGGAAGTATTAGTTTGAAGGAATAAGATTAACAGCTCTTTGAAAAGTGTGGGGAATTGTTTCCTGAAAACAAATAATTTGAGTTCACGTTAATATTCTGATTATTGTTGTTTTGTTTGTTTGTTTTTTTAACAGAGGGTCTTATATAATGTCATTTTTATCCTTCACTCTTTTTTTATTTTGAATGTTGTTATTATTATTATTATTATTATTAATAATACTGAACTTTAAAGACTCATATAATAATTCCATCTCAGTTCTAAGTTTGTTCCAAAAACAATATTTCTTTAATTCAATGTGGATTGCTATGTGTTTTTCCCAAAACTCCCAAGCTTGATGAGGCCAATATAAATGTAAACATAGAGAATACTGATACGACTTTTAAAAAGTGCCTCCATTTGAACAAGGTTTAATAAAACAAAAACATAAATACTGTAAGATCACTCTGTTTAACTTGTCACTCATTTCAACATGTCAAATATTAAATTGTTGCGTTTAAAGTTATTTGGTAAAGTAAATTGTGGAACATACAAATTATATATATATATATATTTATATATACAAGGGCCTCACAGTGGCACAGTGGGTAGCACGTTCGGCTCACTGCAAGAAGGTCGCTGGTTCGAGCCTCGGCTGGGTCAGTTGGTGTTTCTGTGTGGAGTTTGCCTGTTCTCCCTGTGTTGGCGTGGGTTTCCTCCGAGTGCTCCAGTTTCCCCCACAAGTCCAAAGACATGCGGTACAGGTGAATTGGGTAGACTAAATTGTCCGTAGTGTATGTGTGTGAATGAGTGTGTATGGATGTTTCCCAGTGATGGGTTGCGGCTGGAAGGGCATCCGCTGCGTAAAACATATGCTGGATAAGTTGGCGGTTCATTCCGCTGTGGCGACCCCAGATTAATAAAGGGAAAGAAAAAGAAGCCGAAAAGAAAATTAATGAATGAATGAATATATATTTCCCAAATGATGTTTAACAGAGCAAGGAATTTTTCACAATATTTCCTATAATATTGTTTCTTCTGGAGAAAGTTTTGTTTGTTTTAAAAGTCTTATAGTGGGTTCTTTTCTTCTTTTTTTTCCAATATTTTTTGTCAATATTATTCGCCCCCTTAAGTAATATTTTTTTCGATTGTCTACAGAACAAACCATCCTTGTACAACAACTTGCCTAATTACCCTAACTCACCTAATTAACCTAGTTAAGCTTTTAAACTGTACTTTAAGTTGAATACTAGTATCTTGAAAAACATCTAGTAAAATATTATGTGCTGTCATCATGGCAAAGATAACAGAAATCAGTTACTAGAAATGAGTTATTAAAACTATTATGTTTAAAAATGTGTTGAAAAAATCTTTCTGTTAAACATAATTTGGGGGGAAAAATATACATGGGGCTAATAATTCAGCAGGGTTAATAATTCTGACTTCAACTATATATATTTATACATTTTTGCATACATATACATACATTTTTCTGTATAACTAATGAATAATAATTTGTAAACTATGGCGGACACGTGTATAATGGCAGCTATTCGGATTACTAAAAAACTATTAATAATGTTTTGTTATACACCAAAGTATCACTTTATAATATGTGGGAATACAAGCAGAACCAAAATAGTGTGGTTTGCAGAGAATAACCTTCAGGTCACATCTGGAAAACAACATTCAGATATATTGGTTTGCCAATAAAAGGACAGGTTAAGTCATGTCAGTGTTAACGGCTGTCTTATTTTGTGTCAAGATGTCTTCTTCAATTTAATTGGGGTTGAATTAGCGGTGTAAATGCACGTATATAATGTGATCCAAAAGTAGAAATACCTGTTTGTGTTGTTCTCTGAAAGCAGCGGCTGGGATTGAACAGACTGGGTCAGACCCTGTGTGTGGGATGCAAGTTATAACAAGAGTGGGTCATTTGAAGCAAATCTTACATAACCCTCTTTTCAGCTTCAGAAAACTAAGAGCGAAGCCCTTCTCTTCATGCCTGAGATATATATTTTTCTTTCTATGTGGGAATTTATTTTCTCTCAAAAGGTCCTTTGTGAAGGGAAAAAACCTGGTGTGTTAATGCTTGTAAATAAATCTAGTCTATTTTTTTATCCTTTTATGAATGGTTTGCATGTTTCTTATCTTTCAGAATTCCCATGACAAGTGTTTTAAAGGGATAGTTCACCCAAAAATGTAAATGTACTCTATTTTATGGATTTTAAATGTATTTACTCTTCCTCAAGTGTATGAAAATGAATGAATGTATAAAGTTGTTTCAAACTATGAAAAATGTCCGTTATTAAATGTCATAGATATATTTTCAACATCAATAGATGTCAAAGCAGACATTAAGGTCACGTATTACAACTCATAAATTGCAAGCAGCTGCTAACACTGTAAAGATATGTTTAATTGTACAATTTAAAAAAAACCTGAAACATTCCACAGACTTAGATTGTACAATGGACCCAAACGATATATACAGTTGAAGTCAATATTATTAGCACTCCTGTGCATTTTTTTTCCAATATTTCCCAAATGATGTGTAACAGTACAAGGAATTTTTCCTATAATATTGTTTCTTCTGGAGAAAGTCTTATTTTTATTATTTAAACTACAACAAAAGCAGTTACATTTTTTAAACCATTTTAAGTCAATATTATTAGCCCCCCTTAAGCAATATCTTTTTCCAATTGTCTACAGAACAAACCATCATTATACAATGATTTTTGCCTAATTACTTGCCTAATTAACCTAATTAACCTAGTTAAGCCTTTAAAAGTCACTTTAAGCTTAATACTAGTATCTTGAAAATATCTTGTAAAATATTATGTACTGTCATCATGGCAAAGATAACAGAAATCAGTAATTAGAAATTAGTTATTAAAACAATTATGTTTAGAAATGTGATGAAAAAAACTCTTCTTTCGTTAAACAGAAATTGGGGGAAAATAGTACAGGGGGCTAATAATTCAGACTTCAACTGTATATAGAATCTGAATACTATAAAGATTTGATGGCTAGAAAGAAACTACTCACAAATATTTGCAATGAGACAGCTCTTTACTAGACTCCTCACAGTAAAATGAACCAATTTAACCCAATCCTGTTTGTTTTTGTTTGTTTTCCAGAATAAAATTCCAGGTGTGGGGTTCTTAAAGATCCACGCTCCGTGGGAAGTTCTTTGTCGAGAAGCAGAGTTTATGAAACTAAAAATGCCAACAATAAAGGTATTTGCCCTTTATTCGTATCCGTGTATAAATATATGCTTTCTACAATTATATGATGGATTCTCCTGTGCTTTCATGTGATTTTCAGAAATATGAAGTGAGCCATGGAAACAGCATTGTGGAGAAGGTCAGCAGGTTTATGCAGAAATTCACAGCACCTTTGCAGCCTAAAGTTGGGGACCGTCAGCTTGAACACGAGAAACACCTCTCGTACCCATTCTCACGAGAAAAGCAGCATCTGTAAGTTTAGGATTGCTATTATTTTTACAGCCTATATACTGTAACTTATCTATTGCTCACATGGGTCAATTTGAATGCATCATTGCCAATAGATGTTTTTACTACAAAAACCTGAAAAATGAAGTGCCCCGCTATGCTTTTTATTCTATTAAAGGGTTAGTTCACCCAAAAATGAAAGTTCTGTTATTAATTACTCAACCTCATGTCATTACAATTTCCTGAGACATTCGTTAGTCTTCGGAACACAAATCAAGATATTTCAGATGAAATCTGAGAGCTCTCATCCTCCATAGACGGCACTATGTGGCACTACTCACGAGACAAAGCAAAACAAAAACATTGCCCTCAGTGGTTCAATTGTAATCATATGAAGCTCCGAGAACACTTTTATGTACTGTAATATTGTGCTCATATAAAGTATGATAAATAATTACCATAAACAATGTATTTTGTGACACCATGAAATAAACGATAAAGCACAATATGAAAGGATAGACTTTTTATTTTGTCCACACAATAGTACATCTTCATATTGCACAGCCCTAATCTGATTCAAAAGACATTGGCAACCAAAGTGTTTTTTAACCTTTTTTGTGGTTCTTGGAGCTTCGTATTATTACAGTTGAACCACTGAAGTAGCTTTTCTGGATTTGAACATCTCGTGACCGTTACCGTCTATGGAGGATGATTGAGTTCTTGAATTTCATCTAAAATATCCTAATTTATTTGCTAAAGATGAATGAATGAGTCACAGGAGATAGGAACGACAGGAGGGTGAAGCATTTATCACATAATACTTTTTTTTACTACTAATATGAATACTTTCTCCGCCAGAGTTTTTTAAAAACGTTGTCCGCCACCGACAGCATTTTTTTTTTACGATGTTCACCTAAATTTGACAACCCTCCGAATATTTTCTGCTATATGAGTCTGAATATATCTGACTATATGAGCATGTAAAGAACCAAGCTGCTTTTTAACCAAAAAAAAAAGTTCTATCCTCATGTTCATGTTTATCAACACTTGAATGCAGATAGGCTTTATCAAAGAAATTTGCCAAGACATTTACATATACATATATATACATATACATACATATACATATATATATATATATATATATACATATACATATATATACATACATACATACATACATACATACATACATACATACATACATACATACATACATACATACAGTATATGTGTGAGTGAGTCTGTGTGTGTGCCTGTATGCATGTGTGTGTAAAACTCTTACACATGTATATCTTTGTCCAGATTGAAGGGGGCGGTTGATTTTGCTGTGTTGAGCCCTGATGTAGAAAGTAAAGCTACTGTATATAGTGCTTCATTTTCACATGAGATCTGACTTTCACATTCTCTGTTCGTTACCTCACTCAGGACATGTGTTAGGGCTTCTCTTACCGTAATACACCTAAAACACGAATTGCCGTAAAACTCGTCAATGGCAGGGAAGCATTGTCTCTTCATTGACGAGTTATGGGGAAAGAGTTGATGTTGTAGGTAATGTAGATGTGTGAATGTAAAACGTCTTCATAGATTCTTTAAAGAAAGTGTAGGATTAATAGAGTTATTGTCTCCTTGAATGAACTGATTCTGAACTGCCTGAAGCAGGTCGTCAGTAATTTCAGCCTTTAGGCCCTGTCACACTGAGCACAATGCAGTATGGCGAGGTGAATCGCAGACAGACTGCTTTCACACTGAACATGAGACATTTGATTGCCTATGGCAAATTCATGGCGAGGTGGTGCTGACCACAAGAATGCTATTTTTTTTTTCTTCTTCTTTTGTTTGGCAATCTGCCCACTACAATACACATCCTGATCTTCTCTCTCTTTTTTTCCCTTTTCTTTCCCTAACGTATGCATGTATGTATGCAGTTTGGTTGTTTTTTTACCTCGTCCACTGCAAAGCAGACAACATCAAATATCTATAATGCTTATTAAACTTAACATCACATTTTCTCAGCAATTTCTTGCCAGATAATGGGAAATGAGCTACCAGTATGTTTAATGTTGTTTAACAGATTTATTTATCTATGTATATATTTTTCCCTTTACAAAATAATGTTTCAAACTCCTAAAAATATCATTAAAAGACATTGTGCATTGTACCAGACATTTCGTTGCACGTTTCAGATGACAAATCCACTAGAGGGCGCTGTCTTTGTTTTTACATTTATGGTATGTTTTGATGTACATTTCACATACACGTCCTCCTTGTACATGCCTATCAGAAGGTGGGGCTTGTCGTACAGATCACCTAGTGAACGACTGACCTAAACCCAACCAATAGTGTTTTCAAAAGCAAATGTTAAAAAAAAGAGAGAAAAAGTTGTCCATATTGAGATGGATGGTGAGGCAAGTGCACTCGATTACGATTGTAGACATCATTAAGTCGTTTTGTGGTATTTATTTGGTGGAACTGCATGAAAACGTTTATTTGTCAACAATATGTCCTTGCAAATATCATTAGTGTGAAAAGAAACAAAAGTTGCTGACATCATGCTGCCCCATAGCATTCATTTTACATTCGTTTCTGTACTTTTTTTGCAGTTTCACAATGCAGGTTGAATTGCTTACTGTAGAGTTCCAGCATCGAAATTGAAGGAGCATAGACCAAGATCTCATCATTCAATTTGAAAGAGTAAAAGGGCAAAAGAAAAGTGTCAGGTTTTAACATATTTGCATTATTACCAGTTTATGGTCTTCATTGGCTACCTGTAAACTGTTTCTACTTTATCTGACACTTATTCAAACACAGTAATTGCAGCAGAGGCTTGGCAAAATTTGGTTTGTGCTTTTGTAGCTTCGAAAATATGTTGACATACACTACCTGACAAAAGTCTTGTCGTCTTTCCTAGTTGTAAGAGCAACAAATAATAACTTGACTTCTAGTAGATCATTTGGAAAAGTGGCAGAAGGTAGATTTTTCCATTGAATCATCTGTTGAACTGCATCTCAATCATCACAAATACTGCAGAAGACCTATTGGAACCCACATGGACCCAAGATCCTCACAGAAATCAGTCAAGTTTGGTGAAGGAAAAATCGTGGTTTGGGGTTACATTCAGTATGGGGGAGTGCGAGTGATCTGCAGAGTGAGGCAAATTCCTTAGCAGAATAGCACTCCTTGTCATACTTCAGCCTCCACGTCAAAGTTCCTAAAAGCAAAGAAGGCTCCAGGATTGGCCAGCCCAGTCACCAGACATGAACATTATTGAGCATGTCTGGGGTAAGATTGGGCATTGAAGATGAACTTTAAGTTATTTGAGTCATTGAAGAGATGTATGGATGCAGTCCTCCAAGCTCATGGGAGACATACACAATATTAATTCTTTTTCCACTGCACCTAGACTTTACAGTGCTCAGCATATAGGAGTACACCCACCACAAATCTCTCATTTAAATTAATATTTTCTATAGGATGCTTTACAATATTATATTTGTGCATATACATTGGTTTAGTCAGTACTGAAGCCAAATCTGGAGCTAATCTAACAAAATAACTTACAATAATGGTTAAAAAATGAGTAGCCCATATTTATATGTTAGGGAAAAATATTAGATAAAATTTTCGAAAATAGCAAAAATCAAGAGAAACAAAAAATATAGACAATGTTTGTTGAAATGTTGTCGTTTGTAATTATTATTATTTTTGCATTATTTTGCATGAATTAAAATTTCCATTTCTAAAGATGTTCTGTGACTAAAATATTATTTTAATAAATATATCCGTTTAATAAATCTGTTTTGTTCAAATGCACCAACATATATTACCCATATTCACTGAGAAATGGATACAAATATTCATTTTCAAAATGGGGTGTACTCATATATGCTGAGCACTGTATATTCTTTACTGGACATTATTTCTGTTAAGTGACTTTTTTCTAAGCAAAGTTAGACCTTACTGTCCTAATTAAATAATTAAAAATCAAGGCATGATCATATTTTATTTTGGTCAAATAAGCGTAATCTAGAGGCTTTTGCCTTTCATATAAGCCACTTCTGATACCAAATGATCAACTAGAGGTCAAGTTATTATTTCTTGTTCCTAAAACTTGGATAAGCGACAAGACTTTTGTCAGGTAGTGTATAATGATATAATTGATATAATTCCCATTTCTGACACATAAACAGTAGGCAGCAAACCAGTCACAAATGGGACTGGGCCTTCTAACCACTCAGTTCAGGGAGTTTGGATAGACCATAATTGAACGAATCATTTCAGACACTCAGAGAAAAGAAAAATATGTATGATTGTTTGACATTGTATGAATGTAAAACCATTGTAGGTTTAAAATGAACAACTTACCATACCGGGGCACTTTACAAAGACACGATTGTTATGAATGTTCACATTTCTGGTCACGCTGAATTTGTGATATATGAAGGATTGTCATTATTCCTCAAAAAGTCAATATAACGTTAAAGCTTTTTACAGCCTTGTGCTATGATATTGCCTGTGAAATTGAATGGGGAGGCACAAAACAATGTGTGAAATAACCCTTAGTCTCTTTTCACAGCTTTGATTTATCAGACAGGAATTCCTTCTTCGACAGCAAAACCAGAAGCTCAATAGTAAGTACCGGTTTCTTTAGAAAAGTGTTTTGCCTGTCCAGTCAGGGACGATTTAATGCCCGATGTCATTTATCCCCTGATTTGATTACCAAAAGGCCTTTGTGCCTCCACACCAAAATGTCAGTGACGTCAAAGTTGTTCTTTTCGTGGACAATAATTGTAGTCACTTGATCCGTCAGCTGCCTCTTACAATGCCTTTCAATTGCAAATTGTTTCTCAGCAGCATTTATTTATTCCTGCTATTTTAGTTCTCTTAATGCTATCACATTTTACCTACACTTGTAACCTAAAATACACAAAACAAACAGCCAAATACACAACCAAAATGCTTTTCTTACTTTAGGTTTTTGTCTTGTTTCTAGTCAAAATATCTCAAAATTCGTATTTATCGAGAAGCATTTTCTAGACAAGCAAAACATATCTTGTTTTAAGGAAACCAGGGGTCAAAATTAAGTGAGCTTTTTCTTAAAACAAGCCAAATAATCTGCCAATGGGTAAATAATCTTGTTTTGGATTTGAAGTAGGTTTATTTTTCTTACCCCATTGGCAGATTATATGGCTTGTTTTAAGGAAAAGCTGACATGTTATCTCTGAAAACAAGAAAAAATGTTTTGCTTGTCTAGAAAATGCTTCTTGATATAAGAATTTTGAGATATTTTGAGTAAGAAAAGCATTTTTACAGTACTTGAAGGTTGTGTATGGCCATTTGGGTTACAAGTGTGGGGTGAGGAATAATATTTTTAATCATCTTCATTTGTGATCGTCATTATTAATCTATTAATACTCATTAACAGGTGTATGAGATTTTAAAACGAACAAAATGCACACGGGCGAAGTATATCATGGGTAAGTGTCATCTTATTGCATTTGCCATGCAAACTAATACATACTTGACCTGAAACACTATCAGTCATGTTGTTTGGTTGCATGTATTTGTCATTGTCCTTGTTACATGCACTTACTAATGCAAATTCTGACACGAGGAAGCCATGATGGTGTCTAAACAAACTAAGGATTATGGGATTGAGTTTCGAGTTTACAAAACCAAACAAGTACAATCAGGCTTTGTTGATGCAATGTTTGTTATCATCAGCTTCCTCTTTTAACACAAGCTTTGATCCTGAGTTCATGGAGTGTGTGGACGTGAAGGTGGGACATTAGTAGCAAATAGCCAACCATATGCCTTAAAACATAAGGATACTGGGATTTTGATTTATCACAAAAAGTGTTGGCACAATTCACAGACAATGTTAAGAAATACCAAAAAATTAAAGTCTGTGTGAAATCAAAATGTTATTCTTTATTTGAGCATAGTTAATCCATGCAAGTTAATCTACTGGAAAAAAAGTGTGTTTTAGTAATCCTCAATCAAAGTTTGCTTCCACATTTGGAGTGGCGGTCTTTCTCTGTTAATGTCAGTTTAACGGCTTCAGCCACAATATTCTTAACCACGCCCCTCCTGTGTAGTTAGCTATGAGGCAATGATGTGCAAAAAGAAAGCCCCGCCCCCTACTCGGTACTCCAATTCAGTTGGATCAAAATACTGAAAAGAAAGTTAGCTTGAATAGTTGATAATGTACATACAGAGACTGATAAATCTAAGCTCAATGGGTCTTAAAAAAAGCTTTAGCTTTTGATAAAAAATTAAAGCGTATAGCTATCTGTTTAATTAAAACAGCTAAAAAAAAGCTCAACTGATTAATAGATTATGGATATTATAATTCTGTTAATAAAAATTTTATCAAATAATTATAATCTTCGCTAATATTTTTGCTGTGGCGACCCCAGATTAATAAAAGGACTAAGCCGAAAAGAAAATAAATCAATGAATGATTACTATAGTATATACTATAATATATTTTTCATTCATTCATTCATTTTCCTTCGGCTTAGGTCCTTTATTTATCAGGGTTCGCCACAGCGTAATGAACCGCCAACTTGTCCAGCATATTTTTACACCGCAGATGCCCTTCCAGCCACAACTTAGTACTGGGAAACACCCATACACTCTCACATTCACACTCATACACTATGGCCAATTTAGCTTATTCAATTCACCTATAGCGCATGTCTTTGGACTGTGGGGGAAACTGGAGCACCCGGAGGAAACCCACATGAACACAGGAAGAACATGCAAACTCCATACAGAAATGCCAACTGACCCAGCCAGGGCTCGAACCAGCGACATTCTTGCTGTGAGGCGACAGCGCTAGCCACTGAGCTGCCCCAGTATATTTTTCATTTAAACCAAAATAAACTGGAGGTGTGGCTATATTGCATTAGATTCCATCCCTGCAAATGTCCTTTTGCTCAGTTGATTGGTTCCCTGGAGCAGGTTAGTATTGCAGCATAAGTTTAGATATTTTCATGGTTATGGTTAGGGTTAGTTTGTACCTAAAAATCAGGATTGGTGCAAGCAAAACGGAAACCTATCTGGCTAGGCAGCAAATCTGGCTTTATGGGACAGGCCGCAGTCATTAAACCTAACAAAAATTATTTTATAAGTTATTATTTATTTAAATTTATGTGTACTGAAATATTATGTGCTATTTATCATTAAAAGAAATAACACGCTGTATGTCTACTGTTTGAAAACTGGAAAAAAAATCAAACAATGGAGTTCCTGGATTGAATGGATTTTGTTCATTCACAATTGGCTGGATGTTTTCTGATGCTTTTTTAAAAAGACTGTATTTTCTCACAGCTTGTGTAAGTGCATTTATTCAGCAGACAAACACAATCATTATGGTCAAGATTATTTTAGGATTTATTCGATTTTATCACTGAGAAGCTCTGATTGTAGAATTTGAACCACAGAACACACAAGCTCTGTGACACTTTCATTTAAGCATTATATCTCAGATAGAGATCACTAAAGTCATGCTTGTTTTATTGATGCTTTTAGATTAGTGACGGCACTTTTGTGGTATAGACAGAGCATGTGCATGTAGTTGTCAGATTGCAAATATTAAATAAAACACCAGCCAGATCATGTATCTTTTTAATACACAACTACAGTACACACACACACACACACACACACACACACACACACACACACACACACACACACACACACACACACAAATAAAACTATGAATATTGAGCTACTGTTTGATCAGACCCGGATACACAGACATGTCTTCAGTGGTTATTTGCTATTAAAGAGACACCACAGCCAAATAATCTTGAAAGATGCATTGATCCAGTGATTTGCACACTTAATCTCTTTATCTCGCTTTGTCCGTCTGTCTAATTACTGCAATAATAACTGCATTAGTCTGCTGTCAATGGCTCAAGTATCCGTTACTATCTCTAAAATGGAATTATCCACGTACGCTTTGGATGAAATGCATGAGAAATTAATCCTACACACACACACAAGAGAAAAAAACTGATGAAACGTCTTGAAATAAATCATCTGAATTATGCAAGAACCCATAGTAAAACAGTGTAATATACTTGGTCTGTTGAATTATTAGAAAATAATGGATTTGCAATTTGTATAATTGCATTAACGAGGGCATCATAATATAGTGAAATCATGTGGACTGAATGAATCCCACACATTTTAATGTCTGAGATTGGTTGATTGGATTGTTGAAGTGTGTTTTGTGTTGCTTGACGTGAAGTGCTTAATTCATCTCGTGTTCACAGGAATCATCAGTCTACTGGGCAACGGTATCTACACTTCAGCCTACCCTTTGCATGATGTGAGTTATGCTTAACTTTTTAAAATGTGTTCAAAGATCTTTCCACTACTGTCTACTGAATTTGTCTTTGTCGGTTAATTGAATTTTTCTAATTACAGGGCGATATTGACGACGTTCATGCTGAAGTAAATGACAGAAAGGTAAAAGCAATTATTATAGTCATATTTTTGCATTTCAGACAACACAAAGGCATTTTACAAAGGGATTAGTTTTTAAAGTCCTCCTGAAAATCAAAAGTGAGTTTTTTGAGGTTGTGGTTATGAATTATCGTTATCTGTAAAACAAAAAAAAACATAATTTGCATTTTTAATATATAAAAACCTCCAAAACTTGCAGTATCTCACCTCATACTGATCAGTTTTTTAAGACATGATCGTGCTTTTCAGCTTGTCATCTGATCTGACCAATCAAATGATCTTTAGTATTTGAAGTGTCCCGCCCCAACACTATAATACTGTAGACAATAAAGCTGCCATGGAAGCAACCTGGACATTGATTGAGTTGACCGAATGTCCTGGAATTAATCCTTCCTGTGCTATATTTTGTTCTGTACAGTATTTTCAAGTTACATGTTCAGACTTACTGTTCATAAGCCTAGATATGATGACAGTTGAACTAGGCCATGGCCTCTGCTGCCCAATGGCAATTATATTTTAGTTTTCTAGTGTTCCTATTTGTGACCAGCTCCTGTCTTTAAGTAACTGAAAAATCTCCTGGAAATGGAAAACTTTCCAAGAAAATGATTCTTAAAAGAGTGGGAACCTTGAGTTAGACAGATTCAATATTCTGTATACAATATTCAGTATATTATAATATTCAATATCAAATGTGTCTTTAACTCAGTGGGCCTTATCATATACGAAGCAAGGGTTTTTGCTACTGTGAGGCCAGTGCAGGTATCATTTTCATGTCTTGCGCCACGTTGTTTAAATAGCAAATGCATTTGTGTCCCCATGGGCATGCTGTTCTGAAAAGGAGGCACGTTAAGGCGCACTAGCGGCACACATTGCTATTTTAAGGCAACTGAAATGGATGACTTGCCTAAAGCTGGTCAATGGCTTTAGAGTTTTTTTTTTTTTTCTTTTCTTTGTTTTTTTTGTTTAAAAAGCATGTTAGTGATAGGTGGAACTAAAACGCGCATATGCGTTGCTTATTACACACACATGGATGCACAGCAGCACAGAAATATATTTTAAATATGAGCAATTTATGAATTGAAATGTAAAAGATTATTATTGTCTACATAAATCTAAAAACTGCTACCTTCTCCCACACCGTGTTCACCTCTGGGGAATCTGGTGCGTTTCCTCGTAGTGAAGTGTTCAGATTTTTGCTTGCAGATTCCACCATGTAAATAGTGAAACACCATGGCTGCAACTCGCTCATGAAGACGATGGGCGATGGCACTTTGATTGGTTTAATGCATGTTATGCCTAAAACACACCCATATCTCATTAATAAAGACAACTTAGACTATGCGCTTAGACCGTTAAAGCAGAACCCAATGGCTCTCATCTGCATTTCCTCAAAGCATTGTAAGCCTAACCTGATTGTAGAAACACAATCACTAATCATGAACTTATTATGCTTTTGGGAAGTGCAGTCCTGGAGCACTGATGGAGACAAAACCCAAATGTCTGATTTGAAGAAAAAAAAAAAGTGTTCCAATTATGAATTGAATTATTATGAATGCTATTGAAAGAAGGCTTTCCTGCTGACCAAAGCTGTGCTTATTTCTTGAAAAATGCAGTATATAAATAATATAAAATGATTAGCCTTCTGTTATTAACTTCTGTTAAGATTTTAATTCTTTTTCAAATATTTCCCAAGTGATGTTTAACAGAGCAAGGA
>CAIGQW010053650.1:2141422-2154841 GCA_903798125.1 Danio choprae | reverse complement strand
ATGAAAATACAATGCAATGCATAAATACAATGCCCAACATATCATCGCCTTGGACTTATGAGGTTATATCTGCGTTCTAAATGGGTTTGAGATATTAGGCTTCAAAGTTTTTGCATTCCATATAGCAAACAATATGTGTGTAACTGTTCTCTTTTATACATTAACATGACAGGGATCCTAAATGTAAACTCTAAATGTAAATTATCAAAATTCTCTTACATTTGCAAGTTGGGGTAAAACAAACAGGGCAAATGCAGATAGAACCCTCTAATTCTTAAGTCATTTTCCGCTTGGAATTATAAGGCTTTATCTGGCAGATCATTAATTGAAGCATTACTTTTCAAGAAAGTGTTAAAAAAATCTCTCTGTTAAACAGAAATTGGGTATATATATATATATATATATATATTCTATAAACTGACTTCAACTGTATTTCATTAGACTGAACAATCCATTAACAATTAGGCTTAAATGATTATATATTTTACTGTATTGTAATTTGTCACTTGTTTAGCTATCTAATGGTTTATATTGCTCTATTTGGGATTTCTTTGTTTCTCCTAGGAAGTATTTTGGTGAGAAAGTGGGCCTGTACTTCGCGTGGCTGGGTGTGTACACTCAGATGCTCATCCCAGCAGCCATTGTGGGTGTGATCGTCTTCCTGTATGGCTGCGCCACTGTGGACGACAACATCCCCAGGTCATTCTTATGGCGCTTTCCCAAGTTATATTTTTTCATTCACACAAAATTGTTCTATGACTTGCAATCTATTCATTATTTTTCATCCGGCTTAGTCCCTTATTAATCAGGGGTCGCCACAGTGGTGATGAACCACCAACTGTTCTGGCATATGTTTTACGCACAGATGCCCTTCCAGCTGCAACCCAATACTGGGAAACACCCATACACTACGGCCAATTTAATTTTTTTAATTCACCTATAGCGCATGTCTTTGAACTGTGGGGGAAACCAGAGTACCTGGAGGAAACCCACGTCAACACAGGAAGAACATGCAAACTCCACACAGAAATGCCAACTGGCCCAAATGGGACTCAAACCAGCAACCTTCTTGCTGTGAGGCAACAGTGCTAACCATTGAGCCACCATGTCACCCTCTAATCTTAACGTTTCATTAAATCCTAGTTATCAGTGAATATTTACCATGCAGCACCTCCCTCAACGGTTAACGGTTTTGTACAAAAACTTTCAGCCAATTATCGCATTCAATTATGTCAAATTGGTTTGTGTCCCATAAAATTTTGATTGACACATTCTGATCTGTGCCATTAAATACATTCCACTGCCTCACACCCCTGGCAAACAAGTCCAGACAACATCTCGATAGAGTTGTGTACTATTTCATAATGGCTCTGAACTTTGTGGGAAGATTTTTTAGCAAAGAAAGCCTGGCCATTTGCGAAAGTAGCCGCTGCTGCACTTTGCAAGCAATGCAGGATGGATGTTGAAGCGCGTGGTAATTAGAGAGTTTAGAGTGGGCTTGAAATGGTGTGACTGTAATGGACGGTAATGTAGTGTATAATGAGAGTGACTCACTGTTCCCTGCCAGCCTCACAGTGACATTCATTAATTTCACAGATGTCACTGCTGAAAACAAGCTGTTCTTAAACCTAGTGCGAAACCTACCTAGGCACAATTGAAAGCAATATAAGCGGACTGCTGATTTGAAGTCTGTTTCAAAAGGATAGTCAGTTAAATGAGGCTGTCTTTTATATAAAAGAATTTCTGGCAACACAATTTGCATAATACAAAGACAAAAGTCATTCCTAAAATACATTGCTGTAAGTATAGTGGAAAATATTTTATTTTATTTATTTTTATTGTTTTATTTAATTTAATTATAATTTTTTTTTTTATATAAAATTTTTATTAATTTAATTTAATTACATTTTTTAATTATTTAATTAAATTTTTTTTTTTTTTGGTACATATCTCATATCAGCTGATATGTTATGTTTCCCACAAGCCAGTGTCACAACATTTATTTTCATGCAGAGTTGCATTCAATTCTGGCCAAGATCTTGTTCTAATGGGAGAATCAATTGCTTCTCAAAGGCATCATCTGCACAAATCAGAAACTTTCTCGATGGGGTTAAAGGGATAGTTCACCCAAAATTTTAAATGTACAGTAAATTTACTCCTTTTCTTCAGTAGAACACTAAAGGTATAGTTAACCCAAAACTGAAAATTGTCATTATTTACTCAACCTTCACTTCTCATAAACCTGTTTGAGTTTTTTTTGCTGTAAAATAAGTTTTTTTAATGCTGTAATCTATAAAAACCTGTAACCATTGACTTCAATAGTATTTGTTTTTTCTACTATTAATGTTAATTGTTATGCGTTTATAGCATTTTATTAAAATGTCTTGTGTTTTCAAAAGAAAAAGGAAACTCATAAAGGTCTGGATCCACTCTTTAATGCAAGTCAATTGCTACAGTTGTTTTTTTGTTTTGTTTTTTGATCAGTTATGCTTTCTGCCATAGATTTGCTATGATGCACACTAACACTGTCGAGAGTGGTTCATTTTAGGTGTCAAACTTTGATTTTAAAAACAATTTATTTTAGTTTAGGTTAGGTCAGTTGGCGTTTCTGTGTGGAGTTTACATGTTCTCTCTGTGTTCGTGTGGGTTTCCCCTAATAAATAAGGGACTAAGCTGAAGGAAAATGAATGAATTAATGAATGAATGTTTATTTCTAATGAAATAATTTTTTTCATGTTATATATAACAGTAACCTGCATTGAGTATAATTGTAACACTGTCCAATTTATTCCAGATAGTACAGTATATTATGGTTGCCATATGCATACATGTCATGGTAGTGACATGTCAGTGGGCAAAAAGCATTTTATATTACAGTAGCCATTTAGGTTAGGAGGCTTGCCTTAGAAATTAGCTAAACATGATGTCCAAAGACTTCTAACAGTTTTGGAACTGAGCTTATGTAGTGTAATATTAGCCCTCCTGAATTAAAAGCCCCCCTGTATAATTTACACCAATTTCTGTTTAACAAAGTAGATTTTCTCAACACATTTCTAAACATAATAGTTTTTCTAAGTCATTTCTAATAACTGATTTCTTTTATCTTTGCCATGTTTGACAGTAGATAATATTTTATTAGATATTTTTCAAGAGACTAGTATTCAGCTTAAAGAGCAATTCAAGGGCTTAACTAGGTTAATTAGACAAGTTAGGGTAATTAGGCAAGTCATTGTATAACAATGGTTTGTTCTGTAGACAAAGACAATCGAAAAAATATATATTGCTTAAGGGGGCAAATAATATTGAATTAAAGTTTTTTTAAGAAAATTAAATAGTACTTTTATTCTAGCCTAAATAAAACCAATAAGAAAAAAATATGATAGGAAATACTGTGAATTTGCTCTGTTAAACATCATTTGGGAAATATTAGAAAAAGAAAAGAAAACTCACAGGAGGGCTAATCATTTTGACTTCAACTGTATGTCTGAAATCAGCTTTTGTTCTTTGTTTATTCAGTATGGAGATCTGCGACGAGAGAAACAACATCACCATGTGCCCAATGTGCGACCGGGCCTGCAGCTACTGGAAACTGGTGACGGCTTGCGGCACAGCCAGAGCCAGCCACCTGTTCGACAACGCGGCCACCGTCTTCTTCGCCATCTTCATGGCACTATGGGGTCAGCAGCTCCGCTCTCCTTCACATTCACACATACACATTTTGTTGCTGCTGTACATATCGAGGGCAGGCTTGTGCTGACAAATGTTGAAGAGATTTGTGCCCTGGTTTTACACTTCTCTTTAATTCCTCCGTACTCATCTCGGCTGCTGAGCTTCTGAAAAAGCAGATTATTCTAGCCAAAGCCCTAAATTTGCCTCTCCTGTTTTTTATCCCCTGCAGTTACAGGCTTTGAAATGGAAAATGACACCCAATGACAAAGCTACTTGCTGAAAATGAAGCAGAAAGTGAATCGAGTGCAAGCTCAGTTCTTTTTGCATTCTCATTACTATCGAAGTGGACATTTTGGTTTCTTTTTTAATTTGGATCGATATCTAAATTCACTTTCCATTCACACGTACTGTACGTAAAGTGGACTGCACTCATAACTTAGTCATAGATTTGCAGTTTAGTTTCTTTTCAAATGTGGTCTTAGGTTTTTGGGAGTGTTCACACATAAGTTAGTATTAACAATGTGTGGAAAACATTTAAACAGGTTTAAAAACACTTACAGACTAATCAGTTGGAGTATTTATAATTTTGTATATTACTTGATGCTTTTGAAAGAAGTGTTTTGTGCTCACAAAGGCTGCATTCTTTAATCAAACATATAGGAAAATATTTTGTGATATTAAAATAGTAGTTGTCTCTCTAAATATTTATATACAAATGTATTTTTTTCCCTTCATTGGCAATGCTTAATTTTCTGCATCATCATCCTTAGTCTCATATGAGCCTTCGGATGTCATTCTAATGCACTGATTTGGTTCTAATATTATCTGTTTATGAATTTTGAACGCATGTTATTTTTTATTTTACTTTCTATTACTCAAAGAATCATGAATAAAATATATTAAGCAGCAAAAGGTTTTGAAAATCTATAATAATAATTATAATAATAATAATAATAATAATAATAATAAATGGGGCTGCACAGTGGCGCAGTGGGTAGCACAATCGCCTCACAGCAAAAAAGTCGCTGGTTCGAGCCTCAGTTGGGTCAGTTGGCATTTCTGTGTGGAGTTTGCATGTTCTCCCCGTGTTTGTGTGGGTTTCCTCCAGGTGATCTGGTTTCCCCCACAAGTCCAAAGACATGCGGTATAGGTGAATTGGGTAAGCTAAATTGTCCGTAGTGTATGTGTGTGAATGAGTGTGTGTGGATGTTTCCCAGTGATGGGTTGCGGCTGGAAGGGCATCCGCTGCGTAAAACATTATGCTGGATAAGTTGGCGGTTCATTCCGCTGTGGCGACCCCAGATTAATAAAGGGACTAAGCCGAAAAGAAAATAAATGAATGAATGAATGAATGAATGAATGAATGAATAATAATAAATATAGCTGCAAGCAGCAATAATGGGGCCAAGCTGTCCAGAGGCAGAATGAGGAAATCCGTGCCGGGGCAGAATAAGGAAATCAGTCTGGAGGCAGAATAAAGTAATTAGTGCAGAGGCAGAATAAGGGAAATAGTCCGGAGGTAGAATGAAGAGGTCAGTACGGAGGCAGAATGAGGAAATCCGTCCAGAGGCAGAATGAGGAAATCCGTCCAGAGGCAGAATGAGGAAAGAAATCCAGAGGCAGAATGTGTAAAACAGTCCAGTGGAAGAATGTGTAAAACAGTCCAGAGGCCAGGAACAGCAGGTTTGACCGGGAGAATGAGATCAAGTGAAACAATGAGTTCTGAATACAGTCGTGGCCAAAGGTTTTGGGAATGACACAAATATTAGTTTTCACAAAGTTTGCTGCTAAACTGCTTTTAGATCTTTGTTTCAGTCGTTTCTGTGATGCACTGAAATATAATTACAAGCACTTCATATGTTTCAAAGGCTTTTATCGACAATTACATGACATTTATGCAAAGAGTCAGTATTTGCAGTGTTGGCCCTTCTTTTTCAGGACCTCTGCAGTTCGACTGAGCATGCTCTGAATCAACTTCTGGGCCAAATCCTGACTGAGAGCAACCCATTCTTTCATAATCACTTCTTGGAGTTTGTCAGAATTAGTGGGTTTTTGTTTGTCCACCCGCCTCTTGAGGATTGACCACAAGTTCTCAATGGGATTAAGAACTGGGGAGTTTCCAGGCCATGGACCCAAAATGTCAACGTTTTGGTCCCCGAGCCACTTAGATATCAATTTTGCCTTATGGCACGGTGCTGCATTGTGCTGGAAAATGTGTTGTTCTTCACCAAACTGTTGTTGGACTGTTGGAAGAAGTTGCTGTTGGAGGGTGTTTTGGTACCATTCTTTATTCATGGCTGTGTTTTTGGGCAAAATTGTGAGTGAGCCCACTCCATTGGATGAGAAGCAACCCCACACAAGAATGGTCTCAGGATGCTTTACTGTTGGCATGACACAGGACTGATGGTAGCGCTCACCTTTTCTTCTCCGGACAAGCCTTTTTCCAGATGCCCCAAACAATAGGAAAGGGGCTTCATCAGAGAATATGACTTTGCCCCAGTCCTCAGCAGTCCATTCGCCATACTTTTAGCAGAAGATCAATCTGTCCCTGATGTTTTTTTGGAGAGAAGTGGCTTCTTTGCTGCCCTTCTTGACACTTGACACACTTCTTGCTCGCCTCACCGTGCGTGCAGATGCGCTCACACCTGCCTGCTGCCATTCCTGAGCAAGCTCTGCACTGGTGGCACTCCGATCCCGCAGCTGAATCCTCTTTAGGAGACGATCCTGGCGCTTGCTGGACTTTCTTGGACACCCTGAAGCCTTCTTAACAAGAATTGAACCTCTTTCCTTGAAGTTCTTGATGATCCTATAAATTGTAGATTTAGGTGCAATCTTAGTAGCCACAATATCCTTTCCTGTGAAGCCATTTTTATGCAACGCAATGATGGCTGCACGCGTTTCTTTGCAGGTCACCATGGTTAACAATGGAAGAACAATGATTTCAAGCATCACCCTCCGTGTAACATGTCAAGTCTGCTATTCTAACCCAATCAGCCTGACATAATGATCTCCAGCCTTCTAGATCTCAACATTCTCACCCGAGTTAACAAGACGATTACTGAAATGATCTCAGCAAGTCTTTTGACAGCAATGAAATGCAGTGGAAAGTTTTTTTCAGGATTAAGTTCATTTTCATGACAAAGAAGGACTATGCAGATCATTTGATCACTCTTCATAATATTCTGGAGTATATGCAAATTGCTGTTATAAAAACTTAAGCAGCAACTTTTCCAATTTCCAATATTTATGTAATTCTCAAAACTTTTACCCACGACTGTACATTTGAAGTTTTCTTTACTCAAAATACAAGAAAATCATAAAATGTATTCATTTTTTTTTCGGCTTAGTCCCTTTATTAATCTGGGGTCGCCACAGCAGAATGAACCGCCAACTTATCCAGCATATGTTTTACGCAGCGGATGCCCTTCCACCTGCAACCCATCACTGGGAAACACCCATACACTCATTCACACACATACACTACGAACAATTTAGCTTACCTAATTCACCTATACCACATGTTTTTAGACTTGTGGGGGAAACCGGACACCCGGAGGAAACCCACACAAACACGGGGAGAACATGCAAACTCCACATAAAAATGCCAACTGACCCAGCCGGGGCTCGAACCAGCGACCTTCTTGCTGTGAGGCGATTGTGCTACCAACTGCATCACCGTGCTGCATCATAAAAACAATTAACATGATAATAATTAACATAAAGAGACAGCCTCAGATGCAGTTTGGCATCTTGCCAGCTCATTTGTTGGTGCAGTAAACAAAAAACATTTACACCTACTGACACAAATTTGATATATTGTGTCAGCATGGTCTGAAGATGATCTGAGTCAAGTTGGGTGAAAATGGGACCTGTGGTCTAGGAGGAGTTTGAAAAAGTATCTTTTCCAATGAAATGAAAATGGCGGACAGGAAGTTTGGCAAATTATGGAAAAATTGGTATCAATGTTTGCAGAATTATTCAAGGAATCTATCAAGACTAGTCACTGGACAATAAGGTTAATGCAGCAAAAGTTATTAGCATTTTTCAAATTTTCTTTATAACTTTTGGCCACAAGGTGATGCTGCTCTGAAACTTTCCTTGCACTTTCGGGGCAAGATGATAGGTGTCAGAGATGCATACCGTTTTTGGTGATGATACCTCAATACGTTCATAAAATATCACTTGAATTATTTTTTTTTTTTAAATGGCCGACACCCAAAATGGCGAACATGGGAAAATTGGTTATCATTCGACTTTTGGCCAAATTTTCACGAGATATTTGCAAAAATATCTCCTGACCACTAGGTGGCACTGTGCCAAAACTATGCCCACAACCTTAGATCATAGTTGTCATAACACACAGCAATTTTGATAAGCATATCCCAAAGAGTTTTGGACATATGGCCTCATGTTCATTTTAGCGACGTCTTTGACCAATTTGTTTGCATACTAATTAATAACCATTTCATTAGTCACTTTCTTTTGATAAAGTTTTGTCAGCATGGTCTGAAGATGATCGGGTTAAATTTTGGTGAAAATTGGACTAACTGTCTAGGACAAGTTCGAAAAAGTAGTTTTTTTTTTTTGTAATATTCAAAATAAAAAGACCTAAACTTTACCATTTTGGAAAAAAAAGCACATTTAAAGCACTTCATGGGACCTTTAATGACTGAAATACAAAAAAAAAATTGTTCTGTTGACATCATCCAAATATTCTTAGCTTAAAACATAAGTAAATCTGACCGGCTTGAGCTGAGAATGTGCAATGCACTCAGGGAATTTGGGCAACCTCGATCCCATTGACCTCTTTTAGGTTTATTGTACCATATATATGCAGTACATTGATTTGCAGTCAATTGTTCCTGTATCGCCTATTACTATAAAACAATCTGCTTTTTTGGTGGTGATTTGCATTGGTTTACTTTATGCGCTTCGGAGCATGTTCGAATACATGGCGGAACACAACTTGCTATCAAGTAGATTCCTCTTTGGGGATGCCACTGTAAGCGGCCATAATGGCACTTGTTATGCCCATCAGGTCTTTTCACAGGTCATTTGACTGGAGACTCAATGGTTCAATTTGTCTATATTTTACCCAATTTTGGGATGAACCAAACCAGCTTTTTAGAAGATAGCGTACTAGTGATTTCCATAGCTCATGATAACCATATTTCATAATAAGAAGAGGGATTTATTTGTAGCTTCTTGAAGTTGCATTGCTGAGCCATGAATGTGGGCTTGATGGTGAAGTTTACCGCTCTCTCTCACACAGCCGCCATGTTTATGGAGCACTGGAAGAGACGGCAAGTAAGGCTCAACTACCTCTGGGACCTGACGGGCTTTGAGGACACCGAGGTTAGTCACACACACCGTTGTTGACCTTGTCAATATCCCACACTAATGCTGATTAGATAATAATCTGGATTTATGTATGTCTTGTAGGTGTGCACCATTATTTTCATGTATTGACTTGTATTATCCTGAGGCTTGGGTGTTAAGAATTGAAGATGTTTTTTTTTATTATAGATTTTCGTGCCATGAAATCCGACTGTTTTTTTTACACTGTTTTGTTTTTTCCCTGTTTTGTGTAGGGGAAACAAAAGGTTTGGAACCGGTTCATTTAAAGTATTAACTGAATTTATTTCCTTCCTAACCTTACAGTTGCATTTTTAGTACTAACAAAAGTCTTCATATTACCTCAAAAGTCGTCTTCAAACACCGTCGTCACATTTTCTTGCTTGTGTATAGTACTTCACCAGCACTTTATCTATCTATCTATCTATCTATTGGTCTGTTGTTGTTGTGGAGGTCTGGGAGATTCCCGTTCTCTCTTCCTCCAGCCTTACAGGTCAAAAGCTGCTCACTTTCCTTTCGGCAGTCAGTCTTTCCCGGCATGCTTTCCACTGTTTATGTGGATCAAATAAAGCAGGAGGAAGTAATCAAATCTAAAGCTACTGAATGTAGAAAGGAATTCGTATTTCTTTATTTATTTATGTTGTGGTGCTGAGAGCTTTTGGTTTTAAGGATTACACTTGCACTGAATGTCAATGTGTCGCTATTACCAGATTTTCTGTTCTGTTCACTGATCATGCACATGGCTGCTTCCAGCTCCATAATCGGTTATCTTTTTTTCTGCTGTTCTTCACTTTTGAATCACTTTCGAAGGCCTGCGCATATCGTAATGTGCTGTTTATTCTTTTTCCTCAGAGTCATCCAAGAGCTGAGTATGAGTTTCATGTCATGAAGAAGTCATTGAGGAAAGAGAAATCTCCAAAGGTATGTTTTTATAGGTCAAAGCGTTCACTGGCCATCTGCTCCAATGGCTTTCGCAGTTCCTAGTTTTAATCTGATTGGCTGGTTTTACACACTTTCTAGGAGTCAGCATTGGTTTATATCGCTACTGTAAAATATATTTTGACAACACCGCTAGCACAGTAATGGTAGTTTATAACTTTTATAACAACCAACACAAACATGGATCCCTGCATTTTGGATTTGTTGACTTTTCGTTTGTATTATTTCATGTACATTTGTTTTTTGTGTGTTTGTGTATGTGTGTGTTAATACAGTAAGTTTATTGATTTTTTTTATTCAAGGTATTATTTGTTAAACCCGCAAACTACATCACAGGAATCCATTTTTACCTTGTTTCTCACAATATTGCATAAAACTGCTTTATAAAAGCCAAAAGGGGGTTTATTTTGGGTAAAAATATCGAATTGTGAGTTCTGTGGGTGCAAATGCCTTTTTGATGTCAAAAGTCAGAGGAGAATGGTCGGACAGGTTAAAGCTGATAGAAAGGCCAACAGTAACTTAAATAAGCACTCATTACAATCGAGGTATGCAGAAGAGCATCTCTGAACGCACAACACGTCCAACCTTGAGGCGGATGAGCTACAGCAGCAGAAGACCACACCGGGTGCCACTCCTGTCAGCTAAGAACAGGAAACTGAGGCTACAATTCACACAGGCTTACCAAAATTGGACAATAGAAGATTGGAAAAACATTGCCTGGTCTGATGAGTCTCGATTTCAAATTTCAGATTTTAGATTTTCTAGGGTCAGAATTTGGCGTCAACAACATAAAAGCATGGATCCATCCTGCTTTGTATCAATGATTCAGGCAGGTGGTGGTGGTGTAATGGTGCGGAGGATGTTTTCTTGGCACACTTTGGGCCCATTAGTACCAATTGAGCATCGTGTCAATGCCACAGCCCACCTGAGTATTGTTGCTGACCATGTCCATCCCTTTATGACCAGTGTACTCATCTTTGATGGCTACTTCCAGCAGGATAATGGGCCATGTCATAAAGTGCGAATCATCTCAGACTGGTTTCTTGAACATGACAATGAGTTCACTGTACTCAAATGGCCTTCACAGTCACCAGATGTCAATCCAATAGAGCACCTTTGGGATGTGGTGGAACGGGAGATTCACATCATGGATGTGCAGCCGAAAAATCTGCAGCAACTGCGTGATGCTGTCATGTCAATATAGACCAAAATCTCAGAGGAATATTTCCAGTACCTTGTTGAATCTATGCCACAAAGGATTAAGGCAGTTCTGAAGGCAAAAGGGGGTCCAACCTGGTACTAGTAAGGTGTACCTAATAAAGTGACCAGTGTGTGCGCGTGCATGAGTGTGCGTGTGTAAAATATTTAATTGTTTATATACTGTCTACATAAAGATGCATTTACATTGCAGCAATTAGCTAATCTAAATGTTACATGATTTACCGTGAATTATCAATATTGCGATAATAACAGTTGTAATGACATAAAAAAATGTAAAATAGTCAAAAAATTACATTGCTTTACCTCAAAAGTGGTAATCGTGACCACACTAGTTATCTCAGGGCCTAAAAATGTTTCATCTGCCATTTTGAATGCATGTTAGGATATTATGGCCACTGCAAAGCAGACATTTTTTCAGGGAAAGGAAGATTAAAAGAAAAAAACCTTCGATAAACATTGCATTGTGTTCTCATTTTGTAATTAAGTTGTTTTTACTTCAATACGTTAAAACAATTATTTAGAAATCATACATATTCCATATATAGGGTTACATTTAAGTCTTGGTGGTGGAGAAGGACTTAGTCTTAAATATCAAACTTTGATAAAACTGGTGCTTTGATAAAACTGACTGTTTAAAGTTAAACAGAAGCTACTCCTATTATCTACACCAGTTTTTCTCAACCACGTTCCAGGAGGACCACCAGCTCTGCACATTTTCCATGTCTTCATAAACAAACACATCTGATTCAGATCATCAGCTCATTAGCAGAGACTGAAAGACCTGTAATGGGTGTGACAGACAAAGGAGACATCCAAAACATGCAGTGTTGGTGATCCTCCATGAACGTGGTTGAGAAACACTGATCTACCCAATCACTTTAACAATGCAATTGAAAATCTCGAAAAATAAATACAACTGGGAAAATGAACTGACATTGTTCTACTCATTTTTTTTTCAGCCATCCAAGCCATACAGAACAAGTGTAAAATCATTAGGAAATGTGATGTTGTAAAAACCCGATGTGGTAAATATTACTGGATCATGTAACAAATATAAGCAATTAAGAGATTTCTGTCATTATGAACATTCTTTAGAAATGGTACAGCAAACACAGCTAATAGGGAATAGAAGGGAAAAGGGGAGAGGATTAAATTGAAACTCATTCATGTAAAAACAAACCTAGAAGGAGACTTGAGCATTTGAGAAGATAAAGAAAACAATTCTCAGTGCATTTCAATGAATAATTCATGAGATGTTGTAAAATAAATCAGGGGAACAGACCTCAAATTAGTAGTAAACAGGATATGTTCCCTTTTTCATATTGTTACAGCAGATTTGTATGTATCATATGAATGGGATTTCCCAGTACTGGGTTGTGGCTGGAAGGGCATCTGCTGCGTAAAACATTTGCCGGAATAGTTGGCGGTTCATTCCGCTGGCGGTTCATTCCGCTGTGATGACCCCTGATAAAAAAGGAACTAAATAAATATTAATGGGATGATCTATACAAATGACACACACACACACAGTTTGTTATTTTCCGCATTGTTCAATACACCCATTCCCATCCAAGTGGGTAGTGTTTGGCTAGAATAATCTACAATGTGGACCAGACCATATGCTGAAAAATAATTTTGGCATTAGTTGTAGCGTCTGGCACAGCGCAGGCAGTGCTGATTCTTACAATATTTTTGTCTGTTGACTTATGTTTGCCATCCTTGCTGTCTGGATTATTGGGTAATACGCTCAGTAGATGCTGTTGACCCAGTTGCTGTATACTGAAACATTAGTTGACAGCACATCTGCGAGGCTTGTCCAGAGGCTTGTATTTGCTTTGCTTGGCTTGACCTTATCTGACACTTCTGAGGCCAAAGCATGCCAGAATCTAAACATCGGATTTTCCTCCAAGCTCCTGTTGCAAGATGTACGGTTGAAGTTGAAATTATTAGTCCTCCTTTTTTTCTTTTTTAAATATTTCCCAAATAACAGAGCAAGGATTTTTTTTCACACTATTTCCTATAATATTTTTTCTTCTGGAGAAAGTCTTATTTGAAATATAAGACTTGTATAATATTCAGCTGGTATAATATAGTATAATTCAGCTAGACTATAATATAATCTATCTGAAATATTTGTTTTATTTCAGCTAGAATAAAAGCAGTTTTTAATTTGTACTTATTTTTTTACCATTTTAATGGCCAATGTTATTAGCCCCCTTAAGCAGTATTGTTTTT
>CAIGQW010053650.1:2120160-2141412 GCA_903798125.1 Danio choprae | reverse complement strand
CATTTTAATGGCCAATGTTATTAGCCCCCTTAAGCAGTATTGTTTTTGTGGGCTAATAATTCAGGAGGGCTAATGATTCTGACTTTAACTGTATGTTAAGGGTGCGCCTGGATTATAATGAATGATTTAATCTTACATTGATGTGTCTTGTTCTAGACAGGGAATGTGAAGCTGACATGCACCGACAGAATGCCAGCTTACATGACCATCATCATCACCATGCTTTTTTTGGTAAGACCTGATTTATTTTTTGCATGTGTATATGCGGTGACGTACAAACAGTATTGGATCCTTTAAAAGAGTCATTAGTTATAATTACTAGTTACTTCTCACAAATAGTAACTGAGTTACATCATTCTAAAAGTAAATAATTACCAGGGAAAGTAACTATTGCGTTACTTAAAAAAAAAAAAAATTGTCAAATGGCTATAAAATAAATATAAAACCTTGTACACTAATCTACACTATTTTAATGTTGTTGTGATACAATGTGAAAGACAATGGCAGCATATACTCAACTATATATATATATATATATATATATATATATATATATATATATATATACCGTAGATATTAGTTTGTTTAATTCTGTCTGAGTAATAAGTGTTTGCGTAAGTAAAATTTTGTTTTATTTGTGTTGACGTCGTGGCTTCGTCTCCTCCTTTGGTAGCAGAGCTCACGTTATCATCTGCATAGCCACTAATTTTGTGGCGGCATGTGACGACGTGAGGTGCTTCATTAGATTATAATTACTTGTCACCGACGCAGAGAGACTTTTATTTTTTTTTTTTTCCTGGGCATAAGTTGCACGATATATAAACATTCTTGCCTTTCACCTCAACGAGGGAAAAGTAGTGCTTATATTTCCAGTTTGCAAACGCTACCTTTGAACTTGCTGGGTTTGCCATTGTTTTGACTCCTGATCATTGGTGTGTGTCACTGACTGTGCGTGTCCTTGTGTAAACACCCGTCCTACTCTGCCTCTTATTGGCAAACCATGGAAATATACTCTATCTAAGCCAATCATAATGTTCTCAGTTACACCACGTTTACAGATACACCAATCATCATCGCTGGTTAGTTGTGTCCCACCCCAGCCCCGAACACATACACACATTTTATTGTCAGTAACAGTAACAGCATTGTAATGGGGAATCATTGTAATGGGGCAGTAATTCATGATTACTCGTTACTGAAAAAAGTATCACCTTTAGTTACGCTGTTTTTTTATAGCGCCATTATTCTCATCACTGCGTACAAAGGGTTTTAGTTTAACAATAAATAAAGGGAATTAAACGCACAGAAAGTCAATTGAGCAGTTAAAATCACAGGAAAAGTTTAAAGGATTAGTTCACACAAATGAAAATTCTGTTATTAATTACCCTCATGTTGTTTCAGTCCACTGAGACCTTTGTTCATCTTCTGAACACAAATTGAGATATTTTAGATCTCTCTGATCCTCCGTATACAGCAACAGTCCAGAAAAGGAACCAAAAACATTGTCAGAACTTTCCATGTGACTTCAGTGGTTCAACTGTAATCATACGAAGATCCATGAAAAATTTAGTGCCCCAAACACACAGGAAAATGACTTTGCTTGCAAATGTCTTCTACGTCAGGTTAGTGTGTGAATTTACTATGGGCAATACGATGCTTGCTTGTGTCGTTGCTGACTCTGAGTAAAAAAACATTATTTTGATTTCACTGGGACTTGTACATGTCTTGTACATGACAATGAGTCCAACCTACTGTGTTTTATTAATATCTACACCAACCCCGACCCTAAACCTACCCCTTAAAGTAACCAACTGTGTTTTATTAATGTCTACAACTACCCTAATACTAAACCTCTTAATGGAAAAAAACCCTGTATTTATTGTTGTACAGCATCACAAAAAATCATACTATTTTGGTCCACATTCTCAGTTACTGCAACTGTAACCCTTCTAGCCACAAATTATTTGTGGTGTAAGCTGCCACTTGGAGGTCTCTGGGCTGCCGTGATATATACACTTGAACTCTAATGGCAATTATGTTGTATTACTCACAGTAAACTCACACCCTGACCTTACACAGATTTTTGCCAAACAGTCATTTTTACAGTATTTTGACCAGACAAAGCTACGTGTGATTACAGTTGAACCACTGAAGTCACATGGAATGTGTTGACAATGTTTTTGGTTTTATGCATGGAACATCTCAAGACCATTTCTGCATATGGAGGATGAGAGAGCTCTCAGATTTCATCTAAGATAAGTTTAATTCGTGTTTCGAACATGAACGAAGGTCTCACGATTTAGCACAACATGATGGTGAGTAATTAATAACAGAAAGTTAAGTTCTGGGTGAACAAACCCTTTAATGTTACTCGCTATTCTCCAAATTGGATGAATCTGCCTTTAAAGGAAATTGGTTGTACAGTAAGATCAATTATACCACCATATTGAAGAGTTGTTCTAAACTGAGATGCTCAAACAGGCATTCATTCATTCATTCATTCATTTTCCTTCAGCTTCTCAAACAGACATTTTCAGGGTATTTTCATATTGGTAACTAAACACACTGGATTTGGTGTCATCCTGTATCCTATTGGTGTCAAACAATTGGTGTAAAACATTAGATTATAATTAGAAACTTTAAAAAATATATATATTTTGTGTGTTTGTGTTACAGATCTGTGTGACCTTGGTCATCGTGTTTGGTGTGGTGCTATACAGGGTGTCTATTATGACTGCCCTGCACATGAGTTCCACTCCTACATTTCGTTCTAATATAAGGGCCACCGTTAAAACCACCGGCGCCATCATCAACCTCATTATCATCATCATCATGGATGAGGTCTACGGAGCAGTCGCACGTTGGCTCACTATTATGGGTATGTCCGCTTATTGTGCTCAAGACATATAGTTTGTCGACTGTGTTGCAAAACATCATTTACCAGACTATACTGTTGTTTTCATCCCATCAGAGGTGCCAAAAACTGACAAGAGTTTTGAGGAGAGGCTGATCTTCAAGACATTCATATTGAAGTTTGCGAATGCATTTACTCCTATTGTGTACCTGGCGTTCTTCAGAGGCAGGTGAGAGGATTAGCGCCGAGCAGTCACTCTGAAATTAAATACAAACTATAAAAAAACTGTTCTGCAATAGGATTTCCATTAAAGTGGTCCCTTGTTAATCGCGGGAGTTACGTTCTAAAAATAGCCCGCAATAGGTGAAATCCGCAAAATAGTCTTCTTTATTTTTTGCAATTATTATAGATGTTTTAAGGCTGAAAAACCCCTCATTACACACTTTATACACATGTCTAAGACTATCATTAACATTTTCACACTTTTCTCTCTCGTTTAAAAACTCACGTAACTTATACCTTACTTTTGCATGTTCAGAATTCCAACTTTTTGTGCGATGGTTAGCATCTTCCTCTGCCTTTTGGGTGCTACCGCAGGTGCTTTTGACAGTGTAGAACATTTTGTTGACATTGTGGGGTTTGTTGGGGAGAAAACTTGCAAACATACAGTACAACACTTCAGAGTCACACTGCTAGCGATCAAAGATTTATGTAAATTTGGCAAGCTGAACACATTCTGTACTGTACAGGAGACACGGCAAGGAAGAGATTCCAATCAGGACGCAGAAAGGTGAACCGCGTTATGGCGAGGGTCCACTGTAAAGGGAAAAACTTTGTTTCCAAACCTACACTCAACAAATTATTTTCGCTGCTTGGTCAAACTACTTATTTAAAAAAATTAAACAACAAAATTCTTGAGATTTCTTTGGGGACAACATAACTGTTTTACTTTCAATCCACTTAAATTTGTAGGTTAACTTAATCGATTTGTGTTGGGACAACCTGAATGAATTGTGTGGAACCCTGCATATTTTAAAGTGTAGTGAGGAACTAGTGCCCTTCCATCTACTGTTTACTTCACTGTATCCTAACTAAAATAGAAGTGACTAAACTGGAAAGGTGTATAAACTGCAAACTGATATTAATTTTGATATTAATGTGTTGTTAAGCTACTAACTATATGATTAAATAACCAGTAGTCCCAGTGATGGGTTGTAGCTGGAAGGGCATCCGCTGCGTAAAAAAACATATGCTGGATAAGTTGGCGGTTTATTCCGCTGTGGCGACCCCAGATTAATAAAAGGACTGAGCCGAAAAACATTTAATGAATGAATAACCAGTAGTAGCTACAATATTAGTAGTGGTGTGCTAGGGTCAGCGTGGGTAGCCCTAATGCCACCACACTTTGGATCATTTGAATAGGCATATTTGCATACATAGAAAGGATAGAGCATTGTTAGAGATAAGACCAACATTAAAAATTTATTGGCCTACATCAGTGTTTCCCAACCCTGTTACTGAAGGCACACCAACAGTACACATTTTCAACCTCTTCCTAATCAAACACACCTGAATCAACTCAGCAGAACATTAGAAGAGACTCCAAAACCTGAAATGAATGGGTCGGATAAGGGAGACATCCAAAATATGTACTGCTGGTGTTCCTCCGGGAACAGGGTTGGGAACCACCTAGGTGGTTTAACCTCAAATCCACATGTCTGGATGATAGATCCCATTGCAGTGTATACCGAAAAGGGTAAGGGGCCAAGCACTGATCCCTAGGGCACACCTATGAGTAGTCGATGTAATTTAGATGCTTATGGTGACCTAATATATTACCTTATATATTCCAAGCTCCAGGGATTCAGTGACAGAGCAAGGTCTCTGGTTAATTTACACTTTTGGGTGTCTGCTTTAGAATTGAAGTATGAAACTCATTTGATCGGGAACATTCAATTGGAACGTTATCTCTCTTAACTTCGGTTTTAGAAAGAACATCATATGTCCAGGGGTTAGTGGGTGTTTTGCTCAAACAGGCCTCGGGGGGCGAGTACAGATGCTGTCTAGACAAGATGTTCAAGTGTGGATTTAAATGCTTTATTTACATAAGAGAGGAGGAGCTTTTAGCTGGGCGAAGAGAGGTGGGCGAGCATGGAAAAAAATGATGAGGCAGTGGAGGTTATGCTGGAAGAAAATCGGTGTGTGCAGCAGACGAGTAGGAAATGATAAATGTTCAGTGGCATAGCAAGGATGATTTCTGTGGTGCATTTACATGTGCAAATGAGGCCCAGTAAGTTTCCTGATTTGTATGTTGGTAAAACTTTGAGGTCAAGGCAAGGAAAAGTCTACAGTTTGAGGCTTATGCAGGTGAATGAAGTGCCAGAGAGCATACAGATTTGTCACATTGCGTTGTTTTTGCACCCAAAAAAGGGTTGTACACAATATATTTTGAACAATGCAAAACATATACTAGAGTGATGAATGTGGGATTAAGTGCCCTGCATTCGCAGATCATTGCATAAGTTCTTAGAGTGCGTGAGTTAGCGGTAATTAAGTAAAAACAGCTAACGCCTTTTAGATTGACAGTACAAACAATACAACGTCAAAGCCTGGCAAAAACACTGCAATACTGATGCCACCCTACTTTATAAGCCTGGGTAATGCAGAACACTACAACCAATCAGAATCTATTGGCACATTATACTCTAAACAACAGAAAGAGTTTATTAAACATACTCTACATTCAGGGTAAGGGAGTGACAGAATACTACGTTATGTATTTAAAATACAAAATATGAGCAACAGTGTTTCATTAGTGTTTCATTTTTAAAGGGTGGAGCTCAATTCCGTGTATTGTAGCTTACCAAAGTGAAATTTAATGTCATTTATTTCATTTAAACATTAAATTAACTGTATTTACCAATTAAAGGTAGAGTTCACCACTTAGCAAAAATATTGCAGGCTCCAGGGATTCAGTGACAGAGCAAGATTCATAAAATTCATAGTTTACTCACCCTTTACTAGTTTCCAACCTTTGTGCTGTTGAACAATAACAAAGATATTCTGAAGAATGCTAGTCAGTGGGTGCCAGCAACCAGCATTTTTTTTAAATATCTTAATATCTTAATGTTCAACAGACAAAAAGAAACCTTTTAAATGTTGAACAAGTGAAGGGTGAGGGCTTTTTTTTTTTTTTTGGGGGGGGGGGGGGGGGGGGGTGAACTATCTCTTTAAGGCTAACATGGCAGAACATTTCAAGAGCTTTGGTTACAAAATACCACTTCAAAGACTGGGTGTTAAGCTTTGTGCGGTTGTTTCTTTTCAAAATCTGATGTAAATCATCCATTGTTGCTCTCATAATGGCTATTCAATTCATGAAAAATTATATTCAGGCTTAAACTATTTAAATATGCAAAACACAACAGCGTCCTGCTTTTCCTTCATTACAGGCCATGGAAATGCAGCTTTTTTTAGTCAGCGAAAGTCAGGGAATTTTACATTTGGCTGAGAGTCTGAACCTTTTACATATTTTTTATATTTGTCATTGTTTTGCTTTGTGTTTTTTTTCCTTGTTGTCAGTTTTACTCAAGATTTTGGTTATAAATTTACAATTGCAAGTTTATATCAATCAGAATTATCAATGGGGTATATAAACGGGGCACCAACCTGATTTCACCAAGTAGGACATGTTCCTACATCTATGTTGATCCTGGAACAACATTCCAATCAGCCAATCAGAATTAAGGGATATGTTCACCGTTTATGTTACGTTTAGGTGTACCGTTAGGTTTATGCACTTACATGATTGTTATCCAACTATCATTCCCCTCTGATTTTGGGAACAGTTATGGTTTTACAGTTATGGTTCGGTTTAGGGGTAGGGAATAGGTATGGATTACATTTTCAAACAAAAATTAGGTTCCAGCATAAACATAGATGTTAATCCAGGATCGCATCGTACTTGGCAAAATCATGACGTGCATACATGGGGACTTTTCATTTTGAATAAGCCAGCTCAGGCACTTGCTGCGAACTGTCATGACATTATAAAATCGCCACATTTGTTTAAAATCAATCATCCTCACTGCCTGAGTGAGATACATTACACTGTAAAAAAATGCAGGGATCCACACAATTCAGTCATGCCACCCCAACACAAATCCATTAAGTTAACGTAACTAATTTAAGTAGATTGAACATAAAACAATTAAGTGTCTCCAAAAATATCTCCAGAATTGTGTTTCTGCCCATTTTAAATAAGTAGTTTGAACACAAATAATTTTTTGAGTGTATGATAACAACAAAAGATTTCCAATTGAGATTCTCCATTCACGCTCACCTCCTTCTCCTGACGGCACCTGTGTTTAAATTGCATTTAATCTCGTTTTACGCTTGAGAATAACTATATTAATGCTTAAGTCTATTTAACTGAATACATTTGAATTAAATTACATTATCGATGCTATAAAAGGATCCTTATGAAATTGAAAATAGTCACTTTCACAGGAAGTTTATTAGTGGCTGAAAAACACTTGACGTTCATAAAGCCCATTAACATGTACAGTCCTGACATCTAAAATCAAGATAAAAAATCTTTTGCTTGTTTTTTTACCCCCAAGACAAAAATGAGCTTCCTTAAAGGACCAGCATGAATTTCTATGCGGGTGTCTTTTTGTGCTGGCTTGGATCCACATTTGTTCATTAGTCAAAAATGCTGGTCTACCTGATTGACGAAGTATGTTTTGCTGATTAGATTAGACTAAGATAGGAACACAAAAATGTTGGCTTTCCTTCAGATTAATTCTCTTCTTTATCACGGGTCGCCACAGTGGAATGAACCACCGGAATAAAAACATTGGCAGTGAAAATCACAACATATGCAGCATTGTGCTCCTGACTTATATAATATCCCTCACAGGGTTTTGGAACACAGCTATATAGTACCCTCCATCCCCCACTTTCCCTTTAGGCTACTTTTACTGTAATGCATTTGTGCAGTGACTGCTAAACCAAGCTCTTTGACCTCTTCTTTTCCAATCCCTCCAGACTCATTGGACGTCCTGGCAAATATATCTACGTTATGGGATCTTACCGAATGGAAGAGGTACTTATCTAACTTCCTTATGCCTGTGCATTATTATTCCTCCTGTGAAATTTTATGTTATTTATTTTTTTTATTTTATTTAAGTGTTGTTTAACGGAGATTTTTTTTAAACACCTTTTTAAACATAATAATTTTAATAACTAATTTATAATAGCTAATTTCTTTTGTCTTTAGCACGATGGCAGTACATAATGTTACTAGCTATTTTGCAAAATGAAGTAATGAAGTACTAAAAAGCCAAACTAATGAAACTGGCCTGGACCAGATTAAAGGGTACCGTCAATTTTGTCTACGTCTATATATTCTCAACCATACTCTAGACTCATAATTTAGATAAATAAGTTGACAGATTGTCACACACTGTAAAATAATCACTTAATTAACAGTTTTTTTTTAATTCAAGAATGTTTTTCATTTATTTACGGTTGTGAATTGCGTTATGGGATGTTGATCTCTGCTCTGTCGACTTTTGGTTTCGAAAATTCAGCTCTACAGTTTAACGAAGTGACTTTTATGGTAGTTTGAATTAATATTCATTCATTCATTTTCATTTCGGCTTAGTCCCTTTATTAATCTGGGGTCGCCACAGCAGAATGAACCGCCAACTTATCCAGCATATGTTTTACTCAGCGGATGCCCTTCCAGCCGCAACCCATCACTGGGAAACATCCACACACAATAATATCACTCATACACTACGGACAATTTAGCTTACCCAATTCACCTGTACTGCATGTCTTTGTACTTGTGGGGGAAACCGGAGCACCCGGAGGAAACCCACGCCAACACAGGGAGAACATGCAAACTCCACACAGAAACGCCAACTGACCCAGCCGAGGCTTGAACCAGTGACCTTCTTGCTGTGAGGCGATCGTGCTACCCAAGGCGCCACTGTGAGGCCCTTGAAATAATATCATGTATAATATATGTTTAATATATAGAGAAATAAGTCTGTAAAATAACAGACAATGTACTGGCAGTTTATTACAAGGTTTTTGTACTGTAATACACAACAGCAACCCACACAATATATCACTTTACACTATGAAAAATTATAATAAATGTCACTTTTTCGAACTTTTGAAGATTAAAAGTTGTTGGAAGAAGGATCAAGGTCTCATAATGCATAAATAAACAGTGAAAAATAAAAACATTAAACACAAAATACAGAAAACTGCTCATTTACGGATATGTTTTTCGGTGTATTTACCCCAGTGCTGATGACTAACACTTTCGGAGGTGTGTATCCAGTGAACTCCTTAGTAACTGTGTGAACTGTGTCTGTGTTTGGCCCTGCAGTGCGCTCATGCCGGCTGTCTGATGGAACTGTGCATTCAGCTGTGCATCACTATGCTTGGCAAACAGCTCATCCAGAATAACCTGTTTGAGATTGGCGTTCCGTGAGTACACGCATGCAGCACACGAAACTTGTGGGGTAGACGTATTTATAGACCAAAGGGATCTGATAAATTGCCACTGCGCACTATACAGTAGGGGTGGTGTGTGTTTCTAGGCACGATTGCTTAAGGAAATAGTTGTACTTTTTTTATACAGGAGCATTGTGAATGGCTTATATGATGTTTTCTTGATTTTATTTCATAAAATTTTTTATTGAAATGACCTTTTTGACCTACTTGTGTCCCGCTTGTAAATGCATTTAAATGTTGCTTGTGGACAAATGCAAATATGCTGGATTTTAAGCACATCTCACCCAAATGCCTCCAAAAAATAAGAATCTGAATCCTCTGAGCTGATTTTGGTGGGTAATCTGCATCACACGTCACAGTTTTATTTATTTTTAACCCCTTCAGATCTAAATTATGTTCCAAGTTTTTGAAAAATGTAAAAGTATGTTTTCACAGTTTTTGAGGCTCCTATAAATGAGACCAAATTATAATAATAAAAATTCGACAACGTTTAAGTATATATATTTTTTGTCCATTTCATCCAATCAAATGGCGGTAAGGCTCGGCATGTTGTAATTTGAAAAATATTCACTACGCTGAAAAGCAGCATGGCATCACTTCACTCCAGTCACAGACGTAAGCCACATTTACAATGTTTTTATTTAGATTTATTGATATGTTTGCCAATATTTCATAGATTGTGTGTAAAAAAAAAAAAAGGGACTTACTAATTTAACTTACTAATTAAAGTTTGTCCATTAGGATGTACAGTGGGTTCAAGATCTGTTACTGAAATTAAATTTCAGTTACTGAACTTTTTTTATATAAAAGAAAATGATATCGATGTACTAATTCATTGCTGAAACAATTTCATATGCAGAATATACAGACTTGAAGTCCTTGAGCTTATAGCAGATGGAAATCAGGTCAGAACAGTTGTACTTCCTGAACATTATACCAACATAAAATACAAAACAAACATACATGATTGCTGGTATAATCTTGAAATTAATTTTAAAAATCACAAACATTAAGATTGTAACATTTTTACTTTAATTTTGAGGTTTTTGTTGTATAGATTGCATCTCATTTATAAGAAACTTTATCTTCATCTTCCTCATCACTCCACATAATGTCCATATCTGAAATATTTCCACCTGCATTGTTTCAGCAATGAATTAGTACATCGATGTAGTTTTTTTATATATAAAAAAAGTTTAGTAACTGAAGTTTAATTTCAGTAACAGATCTTGAACCCATTGTACATCCTAATGGACATATTTGAAAAAAATCCTGATCTAAAGCTTGCAATGTTACAAAAGATTTTAAACATTATTAGTAAGTGCAATCCCTCTTTTTTTTACACACAATCTATAAAATATTGGCAAACAATTATCAATAAATCTGAATAAAAACATTGTAAATGTGGCTTACGTCTGTGTCTGAAGTGATTCCATGCTGCTTTTCAGTGTAGTGGATTTTTTTCAAATGACAACATGCCGAGCCTTACCGCCATTGGACGATTGTCATCCAATCAATTCTCATGGACTGCAGGATTTGAATTAGATGAAATGCTCAGGAACCACAAAAAACATGGGCTGACATGTGATGTCCATTGTAATGGAGACAGGGTCCGAAGGGGTAAATGCTAATTTTATTTTATTCTAAAAGCTTACATGATTCTAAAAACATGCTAATAATAACTACATAAATAATTATAACATGCTTTTTTACATAATGAAATTGCAATTGGCCAAATAGTGCTTCATTTCCATTTTAAATTGTTAAATATGGCTGTAAAAAATGGCAGTGATTTTTAACTGTAAAATTGCCTAAAATTGCTTGTAAAGTTACCTGATTAACAGTAAGTTTCCTCAATATACACGGTGAATAATCATAAATTGGTGGTGTTTTTGTCTGAGTATTACAGATACGCAAAACGTTGGTGAGATAACATTAAATTAATACGGTAGTTTGCTGTAAATTTAGAAATGTTTCTACCGTATTGTAACAGGTAATATCTGGCAACCACAGCTGACCAGTTTTTTTTTACAGTGGGAATGCAGACTGAAGTTGACACTATGTTGGAAAGCTTACTTATGAATGTGTGCAATAAATGAAAAGTGATCATAAACCGCTCTTGAAATGACATTATATGTCACAACTTTAACTGATAGCGTGGAATGGATGTATTAGAATATACAATACATTACATATATTTGATTATATTATACTCTATAAATAATAGTCACCGCTATATTTAGAAGCAATGCATAACCTGTGATTCTAATTTGCCAAATAATATTCCTATAAAGGCATTAGACTAATATTAGTCTAGACTTCATTTGTAGCTTCTTGTGATTTGTAAGAACTTTTTGAACTTTCCTAAAGTCTTAGTTTGTCCTTTCACAATTTTAAGGCCATAAAAAGATCTTAATTCACAGCAGAAAATTATGACGTTAAAAAATAATATCTTTAAAAGAATATCTTTAATTTATTAAAAAGAATAATTTTTTGGTTACAATACAATTATCTAAACAGAGTTTTTATGACATTATTGGCAGATATTTCTAGACTTGCTTCATTTGGATCAATTTGACAGAAATCAAGACTGTTTCATGTTATTTTGCTTCTCAAAAATAATTTTGATATAAAAAAAACTTTGAGTTTGTAATGGAGATTGGTGCACATTTAGGCGTTTCTAATACAACTCATTGTCTACTCATTGTCCTATTAATTTACATTTAGAGAAGAGACTGGCTGTTTCTCAATATGCGTTCTTCAGCGATCTCTTGTGTTCTCATATAACGTCATCATCAACCGTCAGTAAATATTACTGAAAGTATGAGCAAAAAGTAGCTCTTTTAAAAGTACTCAAGAGTAGTGAGTATTACTCTCTAAAAGCTTGATGCGTTTACATGAAGTTTGTACATGTGTGTGAAAACGTAATATTCTGTAGTGCATTTAGGTATTGTTTAAAGCCATTTGGTGATTTCAGTCATCATTAGTGACATGCAGTCTAAAAAGTCTCTTGTGTGTAAAGATTTTGTGTCTTCTGTGTCTCTGAGTGTCATTTTTCTATGTGCGATTTGATTGGACAGGAATCACAGGACTGATTATTCTTTAGCCAATCACTATAGACAAGAAAGTAGTGACTGCAGCTTGAAGGAAAATAGTGGAGTAAAAGTACAGATACAGCACTAAAAAATGTAATAGTACACATTTTTTAAAAACTACCTAGTAAAGTACAATTCCTGAGAAAACTTCCTCAATTACAGTAATTTGAGTATTTGTAATCTGTCACTTCACACCACTGAAAATCTGTCACAGGAAAATCAAGAAGCTGCTCCGACAACGCAAGATTGACCCAAAGCACCAGGAAGAGCTGAACAAAACGCTTCATCGCCATGAGAAGGACCACTTCCTAGGGCCCTTTGTCGGACTCAACCCAGAGTACATGGAAATGAGTGAGTCACTACACACTACACACCCACACACACACACATATAAACATTTGTTTGTATTCCGGCTCTCCTTTTTGCTCCTCATGTTGGAACATGGCTCCATTAAAAAAAAAAAAGAAAACAAAAGTAATCACTATTTTCGATTATGAATTATTAAATTCATGCAGCCCTCAACCACTAATCTAATTGAAGTCTGTTGTCTAAACTCAGATTTATACACCTCATCTGTTCGCACCAGCGTAATATGAGGGTAATGATAAATGGGGTAAATGTAAAGGATTTGCACTGTTATACGTGGAGTCGGTGTGTTTTCACGGCCCCTCCTCTCATCTCGCCTCATCTGTGCTACAGCGTGGGATGGACTTCTGCTAAGAGAGAGGCATTATGGGTCCAAAGGGGGGGCTGGCAGAGCAGTGTGAGATTATAAGCTTTAGTTCTGGCTTGAATTCATTAATAACGTCCCACCCCCTCATCTACCATCCTCCATCCATACTTCTAACTCTGCATCTCTGTGTGTCTCCTGTCCTGTTCCTCCATTACCCATATACAGCGCTCAACATATATGAGTACACCCCTCACAAATCTCTCATTTAAATGGATGTTTTCCATAGGATGCTTCACAATATTATGTTTGTGCATATACATTAGATTAGTCATTACTGAAGCCAAATCTGGAGCCAATCTAACAAAATAACTCATAATAACGGTCCAAAATGAGTACAGTCAAATGTATATGTTAGAGAAAAATATGAAATAAAAAATGTAAAAGAAGCAAAATTCAAGAGAAATAAAAAAATCTATGAAATTTGGTTGAAATTTTGCATCATTTTTTCTAAAATTTTGCATGGGTTTAATTGTATTATCTTTCTATTTCTAAAGATGTTCAGTGACTAAAATATTATTTTAATAAATGTATCCGTTTAATAAATCTGTTTTGTTCAAATTCAACAAAATATATGACCTATATTCACTGTGAAATGGATAAAAAATATGCCTTTTCAAAATGGGGTGTACATATTTGTGTTGAGCACTGTATATACTGTATACACCGCGTGTGAAGTCAAACTGGTAACATTCAGGAGCATCAGCAAAATCACAAAAAAAAGGACCAAAATATAGTTTCTATAGGCGATTCTAGAGTTTCTATGCAGAAATTCACTGAGTGCACTCCAGTCAGATTGCAGCATACTTATTTACATTAGCATTTAGTCATTTAGCAGATGCTTTTGTCCAAAGTGACTTACAATTGAGGAGGCATTCAGCGATTCAACAAAAGAGGCAATACACACAAGAAGTGCTAATTATACAAAGGAACCGTTAGGGCTCAGAGAATTAAGTGCTAGTGTTAGGATGGGGGAGTTTTTTTGTTTTGTTTTGTTTTGTTTTTTTGAGACAGAGAAAAGTGTTTCTACAGGTGGTTTGTCAAGCCCACTCACCTGTGTGAAGCACACTTGAATACACAATTTTTATAAAAAAAATTTTTTTGAGATATGGAATGATTGTAAGGAAGTGTCTGGTGCACATTTGTAAAACTGGTGCAAGTGTCGGTTAAAGTGTCAGAGAGATGAAAGAGTGGGAATTCTACAAGTGGTTTGTCAGTTGGCATTTCTGTGTGGAGTTTGCATGTTCTTCCTGTGTTCGCGTGGGATTCCTCCGGGTGCTCCGGTTTCCCCCACAAGTCCAAAGGCATGCGCTATAGGTGAATTGGGTAAGCTAAATTGTCCGTAGTGTATGTGTGTGAATGAGTGTGTATGGATGTTTCCCAGTGATGGGTTGTGACTGGAAGGGCACCTGCGTAAAACATATGCTGGATAAGTTGGCGGTTCATTCTGCTGTGGTGACCCCAGATTAATAAAGGGACTAAGCCGAAAAGAAAATGAATGAATGAATGAATAAATGAATGGAGTGTGGTGGGGGGCTACTGTCACTTGATAGACAATTAGAGACATTTAACTTTCAGATGTGAATCATGTGATGATTGGTTACAAAGCAATGTGTAGTCTGACATATTTGGTCCCCACGACACAAAACTGCACAATCTGACACAGTGATTGTCATAACCAACTATCAAAATCATGTAGTCTGAGGCCATATCCACACACACACACAGGTATTTTTATGAACTGAGTTTTCAGCATCTTTGTTTAAAAATAAAATAAAAAATGTCCACATGGAAATGCAAAAACGTACTGTGATGCATGTTAAGGGTACGCTGAACTAACAGGTGACAATAAAAAGCCTTTTATGCTCGGTTCACATTAAACACAGAATTAAGTAAATGTGCAATTTTATTGCATACAAGCAACACAGGCTATTTGTGAAAATGCACCCCAATATACATTTCTGGACAGCGCGCATTATGTAGCAAAAGCTACGTATGGATTTCGTCTTTAACGCGAACACAACGGGGCGGTATGACGCCCCCGACAGCTTCTGTTTCTTTTCGCGTTACCAGCTGACCTCTTACCTCCATGTGGACGGCTATTCCTCTGTTACCAGTTTGCCCAGTGGCTCGCCGTGTATGTTGGCGGACTTGAGACACAGAGAGGAGTGGACTGTGACGACAGGGTTCGAGTCCGGTGAAGAACGGTTACAGAAAGCAGGTACAACAAAAACGACAAAAAGTAAACAAGTAAACAACAGGGTGAGAATGTGGTCAAATCTGAAAACGTGGTAAAAATCTCCAGAAATGTTTGCAGGGGTATTTGTCAATAATGAGCCTGGGTTGCATACAAGTCAATGCAAACATGAGAAAAAAGGCGGATTCAATCTGCTCTGTTTGGTGTGAACCCAGCTGCGTTGGCCAATCAGATAGGAGAAAACATGCACTCTGGTTTTAGAGGCCACACGACTACACTGTTACCGGAGTTCTTCCCCCTGGTCTGAGTTTTCAGAAAGTCTTGGTTTCAATCACCCAATACTGTGTTTTCATGTGAACAAAACAAACTGTGGTTTTCAAAATACCTTCATGTGCTCATGTGGATAGGGCCTGAATGGGGCTTTAGGGAGTCTGTCTCACTCATTGCAAACTTGTCACTGACTTAGGTTTCCCAGCACTCCAACATCTGATTAATTTCATTATGTTTGATGAGATGTACTTAGTAATTCTGAAGAACTCTCTACTTCTATAAAAGTTTTTTTTTATGTGTGTTATTTTTTTTTCCTATCTAGTTATTCAGTTCGGGATGGTGACCTTATTCGTGGCCTCTTTTCCACTGGCTCCTCTCTTTGCTCTGCTGAACAATATCATTGAGATCCGCCTTGATGCCAAAAAGTTTGTCACGGAACTGAGAAGGCCAATCGCTGTAAGAGCAAAGGACATCGGTTAGTATTTGCACACTGATTTGTCTTCGTATATATCATTGTTTGATTTGGCTATGACCTTTATTCAGATAAAGAACTACAAAATGTATACAGTTGACGGCAAAAAGATTAGCCCTCCTGTGAAATCTTAACTCATTTTCAAATATTGAAAAATTCATAAGTGGTGTCTGCATTTCTTTTGTATTTGCCAGTACATAATGTTTTACTAGTTATTTTCCAAGAGACTAGTATTCAGCTTAAAGTGCAATTTAAAGGCTTAGCTAGGTTAATTAGGCGAGTCATTGGACAACTGTGGTATATTCTGTAACCAATCAAATAAAGGGGCTAATAATATTGAGCTTGAAATTAATTAATAAGACTTTTTTCATTTTCTAGCCAATCTAAAAAACCATGACTTTCTCCAAAATAAAGGATATTATACGAAATATTGTGAAAATGACCTTGCTCTGTTGAAAATCACTTGGGAAATGTTTTAAAAAGATAACATTATAAACAGAATCACCTAAGCAAGAGGGCTGCTTTTCATAATATTAACACAATTACAAATGTCATATTATTTGTATAACACCCAAGTATGTTGATATGTGATTATATCTTAAATATTAAGCGACGCTACATACACAATATTTATTTATTTATCATCCAGGGAAATATTTCTAAAGGTGAATGAAACATCCATAATCCAGTCATAAATTGCATAATAAAATTGTGGAATTTGTCTTTTTTTTTTTTGCATAATTAAGTCAAACGTAGTGCTGAAAACTTAAATCAAGATATGCGCTAGTGTCCATCAATATTACACAGCAAAAAGACTATTTAATTAGTGTGTGTGTGAATGTGAATGAGGCATGGTCATGCTTTTTGAATACTAACATATTTCGTTTTTTTACCATTTAAAATACAGTTTAGAAAACCTAAAAATGGAAATAATAATAATTTAATTAATTAAGCACCTAATGGTAGCTTTAAAATGTGTCAATTTAATTAACAACTAAATATTAAAACCACTGTAGGCTTTTTTTTGGCATAATGTCTGCAGTGGATGGATTTTGTTGATGGTGATTTTATTTGATTGATAACAGCCCTGCACTGTAAAAAAATAAAATCCCTAAATTAACACTTTTCCATATTTTGTGATTCATGTTTTTATTATTATTATTTATTCATGCATTTGAATTGCATTATGGGACCTTAATCTTTCTTCCAACAACTTTTCATGTTGACAAGTTTGAAAAAGTGACTTTTATTGGCATTTTAATAGTTTGGTGTGATATATTGTCTGGTTTGGTGTTGTAAATTACGATACAAAAACCTTGTCATAAACTGCCAGTACATGTTTTTGTTATTTTACAGACGTATTTCTCTATAGATTATTTATTATACATTATATTATTTCAAACTACTTATACTGTCACTTTGTTAAACTGTACAGTTGAATTTTCATCATCAAAAGTCGAAAGAGCAGAGATCGACATCCCATAATGTAATTCATGACTGTAAATAAACAGAAAGAAAATTGTAAATCAAGAAATACGAACCTGTTGATTAATGTATATTTTTACAGTGTGCAAGTGTTGTCTTGTTAACTGATTTTATTTCAGAATTGAATTTGACCAAATTTAAGTCTAAACAAATGTTAGCAAGCTTAGAAAACAAGTTGCCCTTTAAAAGGTAGAAAAACCCAAAAAGTCTTTGCAAATCAAATGATCAAATTAAGGGTTGACATCTGAGGCCTTAATGGGAAAGTGAATTTATTTGACTGATTTGGCATTTCAGATGCAAAGGCCTGATGTCACTTAGGTTTATAAGCCTTTTATTGTATCTCCAGGTAATATGGCTGTACCATCATTTTAAGACGCTGTAGACGGGGAAGTTGTATGATGTCTGTCAAATGTTTTTATTGCTCTAGCTTTACTTTTGACAACATGCCCTGCTATGGGTCTGTGAAAGTTAGCATGTATTTAAAGGGATAGTTCACCCCCCAAAAAATACAAATTTACTCACTATTTACTCACCTTCATGTGGTTTGGAACCTTTAATGAGTTTTCTTTTTATTCTGTTATACACAAGAGAAGATATTTTGTGGAAGCCTGGAAACATGTAACCACTGACTTCCGTAGTAGAACAATATTATCCAAATACTATGGAAGTCGATGGTTACAGGAAAATGTACTTACTATTTACTCACCCTCAAGTGGTTTGAAACCTTTAATGAGTTTCTTTCTTCTGTTAAACACAAAATAATATATTTTGAAGAAAGCTGGAATTTCATAGTAGGAAAAACAAATACTATGGAAGTCAATGGTTACAGGTTTCCAGCTTTCTTCAAAATATCTTCTTTTGTGTTTACTAGAAGACAGTAAGGCATAGAGGTTTGGAACATGTAATGGATGAGTAAATGCTGACAGAATATTCATTTTTGAGTGAACTATCCCTTTAATGAACTGTATCGTTTTAAGGTATGTCATTTAAGCATTATTTTTTAGTAGTGAAGTCTCCTGTTATTTGTCATTCTATACAGAAGACTTTAACAAACAAGCCTACAATGAGAAATATCAGCTGGAATCTAGAGAGATTTCCCTAAGTGTCTTTAGTACAAATTCCCTGATTTTCTTAGAATGATGCATGTTTCTATTGCAGTGCATTGAAATCATTGTGAAAGTGTTAAAATGGAAAATTAGGTTACAAATTCTGCATTTATTATGAACTATATCTGTAAAGATCCTTAAACAACAACATTAAAACTATGTTTTACAACAATCCTTTAACGTCACCTAGTGGCAACACGAGGTAATACATATCTTTATTGCACAATTAAAGGGATAGTTCACAAAAAAACGACTTTCCTAATCTACTCGCACTCGAATGGTTGTAAAACTGAGCTTTTTTCTTCTGTTGAACACAAAACGGTTTATTCTGAGGAATACACGTTTACATGTATTGAGTTTCTGCTATGTGATTGGCTGATTAGATATTTCCATAAAAAAAACTGTTAAACGTGTGTGTGCGCGTGTGTGCGTGCATGTCTAATTTATCATCTGTATTTCTTTGTTGTCTAGGAATCTGGTACACTCTTCTCAGAGGACTCAGCAAAGTGGCCGTCATCGTCAACGTAAGTTTTTAATTTCACCCGTTTCTACTAACAATTAAGAGTAAACACTTTTCAGAAGTACTTGTCTTTAGTGAATAATTTGGTCCCACATATTGAGCAGAGCTGTGGTGTTACATTTATATCTTTCTTATGATTTATACTGTAGCTGGTTTATGAAGCAAATGGTTAGCAAAGGGCCTAACAAACACTTTGAAATTCTTTAAAGCAGTGGTCTCAAACTCAATTCCTGGAGGGCCGCAGCTCTGCAGAATTTAGCTCCAACCATCTTTAACTCACACCTGCTTAATAGTCTCTAGTGGTCTTGAACACCTTGATTAGTTGGATCAGCTGTGCTTGATTAGGGTTGGAGCAAAACTGTGCAGAGCTGCGGCTCTCCAGGAACTGAGTTTGAGACCTATGCATTAAAGGGATAGTTCACACAAAAAATGAAAGTGACTCACATTTAAATGGTTGTAAATGTTTATGAATTTCTTTCATCTGTTGAACACAAAACAAAATATTCTGAAGAATGCTGAAAAAAACAGACATTAGCCATGTTTTGTTATTCACCTATTTTATGCACATTTATCACATTAATAAAAGCTTGAAACGCCAAGATGGGCTAAAATTTTGAAAATGTGCATAAATCCAAACACTAACTTTTTATCCAATATGAAAAATTGTGCATAAACTGCATTGGAAACACATTTACCGAATAAATTCCAGCATGCGCATCAAAAAAAGTCATGTGATTTCATTTTAACATATGATAACAAATGATGTGTGTGGATAAAAATAGGTGTGAGGGAACGGCATTAATGAGCAATCCACCGGATCGACCACACAGTGGATTGGCCACACTGTGCCCCTAAAGAGCGTTTTACACCTCTGAAAGTCTTCATAGGTTCATTGCATTTCATCTTCTCAGGTGCAAGTAATTTATTATATAAGAAAAAAGGTTAACACTTTACATTAAGGGTGTATTAGTTAATGTTAGTTAATGCAATAGTAGTGTACACTTTACAATAAGCTTCATCATTCCATAAACAAATGCTTTGTTAATGGTAAATCATGTTAGTAAAGAGTTATACAACATGAATAACCTGGCGATATTGCAGTGTTAAAGTGGAAAGTTTGGCTTCAACTTGCATGTTATTCAACACTTATTAACATGATTTATCCACAAATTCCCACTTTTTTGTATGTATTTGGTGACAGTTGTGTAGGTAAGTGAAGGTTTTGTTCTCTTCAACTCAGTTTTGTGAAAAAATTTAATTCACATCTTTGAATGTAAACATAACTAACACCCATTGTAGGAACAAAACATACTAGGGATGTAAATGGCTGTTTTTCCACCCAACATTCTTCAAAATATCTCCTTTTGTGTTCAACAGAAAAAAGAAACGCAAACAGGTCTGGAACAAGTGCATGATGACAGAACATTAATTTTTGGGGTGAACTGGCCCTTTAAGAAGGTTTGGCCAGACCTAATACTCTTCTTGTGTGTCTCCTCTTCAGGCGTTTGTGATCTCGTTCACCTCTGACTTCATCCCACGGCTGGTCTATCAGTACATGTACAGTCCAGACGGGAGCCTTCATGGCTTTGTCAATCACACACTTTCGTATTTTAACGTCACTCACTTCCAGCCTGGGACAGAGCCCATGGAGCCCATGCACCTGGGATACCGAGTGGACACGTGCAGGTACTTTGCTAAAGTATTTGTTTTTTTGACTAATGTGGTTTCTGATTATATGTTATATTCAGATTGTTTTCAAAATGCTATCCCCAGATATAAAGATTACAGGGATCCTCCATGGTCCGACACACCGTACGAGTTCTCAAGAGAATTCTGGGCCATTCTGGCAGCCCGCTTCGCTTTCGTAATTCTCTTTCAGGTCTGTGAAAACTATATTCAATAAACTCTACATACATGATCGCTTACTAGATTGATCTTAATTTCACATCAGTTATTCTCAGTGATGAGGAAGATTCCTTTTGAAAGCAATGC
>CAIGQW010053650.1:2079922-2095385 GCA_903798125.1 Danio choprae | reverse complement strand
CTCTCTCTCTCTCTCTCTCTCTCTCTCTCTCTCTCTCTCTCTCTCGCACACATACACACACACAGAGGTTTCATCCCCTCTCTTTCATACTTTGACAACAGAAACTTTCCTGCGCTCCAAATAAAACAAAAACCGATAAATTAAAAAGTAAAACGATCCCGCAAACTAGATCCCAGAATCTCCTCCCAGATAAAATATCCAACGATGAAGATTCCATCTGCCCGGTGATACTTTGTATATTATAAATCCATATATATAAATCTTTGCAAAAACGTAAATATGCAAATGAAGAATCCTTCGGTTCAGAACTACAGGCAAAAGAAATGTTCGGTTTAACTATAACGATCTAACATATTACTCGAAATACATCAACACACTAACACGCTTCTCGTGAAAAACCTGAATATAAAGTCAGCGTAGATTCAATCAAATACTTGAAATGATTCCGATTCATATCTGTGAAATACTAAAATAATAGAACTGCGGCGATTCACGCGTTTTTCCTCGGAACTAAATTTTCTTGCAGACATAAAACACGTCCATTAATAGCGTTTCGAATGGCGATAAAGGCACTGATCTTTCGTTAAGCGCGAGGACGGAGGGGAACAAACTACTCTGAAAGTCCTCTAGCGTGTCTGCGAAAATAAAGAAAACACGGAACTGTGCTTCTCTTTCTGACCTTCTATGAACATTGGATCCATCATGCAGTTGCGCGCTGGTGTGTGTGTTTTCATCACGACTTGGCGTAGTTGAGCGTGACGCACACAGACTTTAGGGGGGGCTCGTCCGGGATGAGCGGCTCATCAGGATGTGATGACCTGGACGTAGTTAGCAGGGTAGAGGCCGGATTCTCCGCTGGTCAGCTGACCTTTACACCAGCCCTGCTCGTCCTCCTCACCCAGCTTCAGCAACTCCTCTCCTGCACGACACAAATAATAATAATAATAATAATTTTAAAAAATTCAGACACCTTCAACAATTCTGATATCCTCACAGTTTATTTACTATAGCTTGGAAAATTGTAATAAAAAAAATGACTCGCAATTAACAAATTCATTTTGGTAATTTTAATAGAATGTTACATATTACAGTCTGGACCTATCAACCAAAATGATTTACACTGCTATTAATATGACGATATTAACAGTATATCCAAAAAATGATTTCTTTCTGCTTGTTAAAAATATATATTTAAAATGAATTAAATTTCATGGGGTTTTGTTTTGTTTTTTGGAACAACTTAATTGTTTTATGTTCAATGCACTTAAATTTGTAGCAATACTTAAGTTAACTTAATAGATTTGTGTTGGGACAACATGAAGCAATTGTGTGGAACCAAGCATTTTTTTACATTGTAGTTTAACCAAGCCACTGGAAGTGTTGTTAGTGAGTCCAGCAGGGGGCACTCAACCTGTGGTCTGTGTGAGTCCTAATGCACCAGTAAAAGTGAAGGGGACACCATACTGTCAGTGAGTGCCGTATTTCAGGTGAGACATTAAACCAAGGTCCTGACTCATTAAAAATCCCATGGCACTTCTCGTAAAAAGCAGGGGTGTAACCCCGGTGTCCTGGCCAAATTCCCTCCATTGGCCCTTACCCCTTATGGCCTCCCAATCATCCCCATCCACCGAATTGGCTGTATCACAGTCTCTCCACTCCACCAATAGCTGGTGTATTGTGAGTAAACTGGCGCTGTTGTCCTGTGGCTGTCGTCGCATCATCCAAGTGGACGTGGTGTGGAGAGACCCCCCTCATGATTGTGATGCGCTTTGAGTGTATGGCCATACACAATAAATGCGCTATATAAATACACATTACATTACAATAACTATCAGTAGTTTGTTCACTGTAAAAGATGCTGGGTTCCACACCATCTCTTCCCAATGCAAATCAATTAAGTAAACATAATAGTTTTATGTTCAATCAACAACCATTAAGCCAAAGGAATTGTGACCAATAACTATTAAACCAAAGAATTGTGTTGTTTGAGCTCATTTTAAATAAGTAGTTAAAACAAGCAGCAAAAATATTTGATGAAAGCCTGCTGTCAACCAGAGTCTTAAACCTGAACTTCAGTATTTTCCCAGAATCACTGAAGCATCTTCTTCACTTCCTGTTTCCCACAATTATTTTGTATATAATGTGTCACAATTTACTTTACATTGTACAAAAATCGCATGAAAGAGTAGACAAAAATGTATCCGAGAATAACAATGGCGGTCAAAAAGACTTTGTTTTTAAAGAGTTCTCTGATGCTAAACTGCATTTATTTTGCTCAAAAATACAGTAAAACTACAATATGAGGTGGAAACATGGAAAGAATAGCGGAATATAGTAAAAAAATAATAAAATTAGCTTCAAAAAGCATAATGTCACAGGATTTTGGATGAATAAACTGCAAGATATGAAGTCTGCATGTTCTGTGTCTGTGAATGAATGGTAGAGCAAAAATAGTAAGAACAGCAAGAGAGCAAATATCCAGAAAACAGAAAGCTGTTAATAAGAAGAAAAACATAATTCATTAAAAAGGGATAGTTCAATTTTAGTTTACTTATCCTCCACTTAACTCTGTTGAACATGAAGAAAAAACAGCCATCTTCCATAGTATTTTTATATGGATGTCAATGGCTGCTTTTCCCCAACATACTTCAGAACATCTCATTTTGTGTTCAATGTTCAAATGTTAAATGAGTACATTTTTATTTTTGAGCAAACTATCCCTTGAACACTTGGTTATTTGAGCTCAAATAAGAATGTTTGAATGATTTCTGGAGGATCATGTGACACAGAAGCCTGGAGTAATGATGCAGAAAATTTGGAATTGTATGACAGCAATACTATGTTTATTTTCTTACAGTTCTTAAAGTTGCTGTATGTAAGTTTTTGACTCTTCCAAAGCTTTTGACTCTTCTAAAAATACCATAATATGTTTGCAGATATTTAAGAAACATGCTAAGTGAACATTCTTGTTTATCTGAAAAACAATGTTGAAGACAGTTATTCTGCATTGAAAATGTCTGTTACGTGCTGGAACGGCTGTCTTTGTTTTGTTCTTTTAACCCGCCCACTGCCAGTTATCCAATTATATTTCAGCACCCTGGGTTGCCTTGATGGAAAACCACGTATTTCATTCATTCATTCAGAAAGGCTCTCAAAGCATACATCCATGACCGAAATGCGACCTCCGGTGGACAGTAGCAGACTCCGAAATGAGATGCAGATTCAGAGTTTCACATGAGGTTATTAATTAGCAATTAATATCAATTGTACGAAGGTAAAAATTGGGTGAGCAGGTTACATTGTAACCCCGTGTCCTAACAACACGCTATGTGACAAGATTTGCAGTGATAAGCAATTTGGCTGTTTGCACCAGACGAAAAACCACAGAAATGTAAATACAGCCATTCAGAAGCACAGAATATGCACTCACTCACGAAATGGTAAGATTTATAACCTAAATAATACATAATAAACCTCTTCAAACATGCTGAATCACTGATATGCATTGGTTTGCATTATTTCACAGTTCTAAAGTTCAATTTCAAACGGTTTATTTTATTTTCAAGATCTGAGGCGAACTATCTGCTGCTGCTTTCAGTAGTATGGCAATAAATGTCATGTAAAATGGCATTCAAACTCACATTATTAGCATTTAACACTGAATAAAGCACATGAGGTGTACCTGAGGTTATCATTGTCAGTTTTCTGTTGTTCAGCTGCAGGAAATAGAATCTGTTTCTAATATATCAATTCGAGGTGTTGGTTAGAACAAAAACTCACGTTAATATGAAAATATTCCTTCTATCGCGTGTCGTTGCTTTTATATAGAACACGACTTTATATAGACTCGCTCCTGTTGGTCCTCAATCTGGCAACCTGCGCTTGCGTTTGTTTTGATGCAGGAATGCAATACATAGTTCAACCACTGTGTGTCAAACTTACATACCGCACCTTTAATTTGGTCAAATAAATTTTGTAAGCAAGAGACATTTCAAAAACAAAAACATTTTTCAGACACCAAAGAGTATGAACGAATATTTACTTTCAGCACTGGTTTTATCCTTTAAAATATAAAACTCTGAAATGAATCAGATATTTATGGGTTTACAACCATGAAAACAAATAGTAGACTGAAGATTTCATATCAGCAATGACCAGCAAATGTGGCTCCAGGGATGTGCCAAGTAAAGCCTTGCAAAGTCAACACAAAGTTTCGCAAACACTGCAATGATGTTATTTGCAGTTCTCACACCCTTGTGCCTGTACAGACGCGTCTGCCATGAACCAGTTTCAGAATCGATCATACCTTTACTGTTAAAAGGAGAGATGCCTGTCTGAAATATTAAAATGTGAACTCAAGGAACTTCACTATTCAGCTGCCTCCGGTCCTTTAGCAAGCTTGTGTTAGGAAAAAGAGTCACAGATTTAAATTAGTGGACACCATAAACAAAATGTATTGCTATATTTTGTTTTCAGTCTTTCTACTTACAAAAAGTTATCGAGCAGTCATCTAATTAATGATGTAATGTGATTGACTGTGAAATAAGAGTATTGAGGAAGGTATTGTGCCAAAACATCTGTGTTTTGTATCTCCTAAGAATGTACAATAAAGACATATAAAGTATTTATTTAACGAGTGCAGATCATGACCTTCTGAATGATATTATTAACACTATTAACGCACCAAAATGAAAACAAAAATGCTAGAGTGCAGTGCAGACTTCATTTCTGTACTTACATTGATGTCTGTTGCTTTTTGTGTTACCTATTGTTGCTTTGTAATTAGTTAAGAAATGAATCGTTCAGAGTACAGTACAACACATTGTTTTCCCAAAGAAAAATACTGTCACACTGAAATTGCTAGTACATTCACAAGTATTTACAAATTACACCAATTGAAGTAAACATGAATTTAAGTATAATGTAATAATATGAATGAAATATAATATATAATGACATATATATATATATATATATATAAGGAAAAGTATAATGAAAGTATAATGGCTGTCATTTTTTTATTTTTACTTTTTCACACATAAGGAATGAATATCAGTTTGAAAATTACGTTTATAATTTTATTTTAACATGGCATGGATAACAGGTGTCAACAAATGTCCTAAATAATATAGTGGTCAATACAAAACCAACACAATTAATAAATAAAAATACTGAGTAAACCTAAATCTGATAAATTAGATTGGAAAAAAATATCAGCACATGACCACCAGGTGTCAGTCCTGGAATAGCTGTCCTTATATGCTGTGTTTAAACTGCTGATGAATTTTCTTCCATGATGGGGCTCATAATAAATAACCAAAATGAATCCTTTAGTATAACTATATATCTAGAATAGGATATAACACATGTATGCTGATTAAAAAACCCTGCAGATGGATTGTATTCTTCAATCAGTTATGTTCTGCTTTAGCAAAAACATATAGTAAGATTGTTTCAATTCTCTTGATTGGTCCATTTAGGGTTGACACTCAGCGTTTAAATTTTCCTTCATTCTACATTATCGTGCCTGATTCACAGCCAGCAGACCAAAGATCTTTAGCATTAGAGTCAGTCCTGTCTTCTCAATTTGCAGTAAGCTGAATTTAAACGGTTTCCAGCCAATCAGAGTGGAGGATGTGCTTCTAGCACTGACCAAACTGATGCCATTAATTGACTTTGGTAAGTCTTGGAATTTCAGATTAATCATTAAACGCAGGCATCAGGGGCCAGATTCAGGAAAGTCTTCTTGAGGGAAAATTGTGCTAGATGTGCAATTCTGGTAAAAGTGTTATAAACGTTTTCAAATCTTTACAGATATATTAATATACAATTTATAAAAGATTGTCAGAATTGAAGAAAAAAAAACAAGGCCCCTATCTGACTCATTTTAGCAGAGTTATTCGATTCTGAATTCAGCTCAAACTTAAATGCCATGACACACCAAGTCAATCAATGTTGGCTGATGCGCTCTGATTATTTAGAAACAAATCAGAGCACGAGAACAAAAACTGAGGTGACGAAACCAAACAAACGATACAGGTCAAGAGGTAACGCAAAGGCAGCTGTAATTCTGCTGTATTTCTAAAAATATTTGCAAGGGATAAGTGACAAGTACAGGGAAAATGGTACTAAACACTGCTTTGTTCATTGTTTGTATGTGCACGTCACAAGTTCTGGTTTGCCTTTGAGGAATGAGAAAAATCACTACTTCACCCCCACGTGCAAGTGCACACTTTTGTTCGAGTCTGCTGCCATCTGTTTGTTGTACTCACGTGTAGCTTTTAGTTTCAGATGGCACCAGACGTGGCCGACATGAGGCAATAACTCAGTTAGTTTTCGTCATCACTTGTTCTTTGGCATCGGCTCTGTGTACCCCGGACATAGTCATGGCCAATCATTGCCTACATTATCACTGTCCCTTCAGAAAATTTATGCACATCCCTAGAAGCAGTAATATATATTACATAGCTAGTATTATGATGTTTTAATGCTTATTTATGACAATTGATTTCCATTGCCAAATAAAATTTATGATTTTTTTAGAAACCCTTAAGATCAGCATCTGATTTATACTTCACTCTTATGGTTTAGTTCAACCAAAAATTTAAATTCTGTTATTAATATACCCACTCACATGTGATTTCAACCCACCGAGACCCTTTGTTCATCTTCGGCACACACAAATTTCAATATTTTATTTGAAATCTGAGAGCTCTCATCCTCCATAGACCGGAATGGGTTGTGAGACGCTCAATGTCCAGAAAAGGAACCCAAAACATTCCAAGTGACTGTTCATAATAAGTGCAAAGAACACTTTTGTGGACAAAAAACCCCCCAAAAAACTTCTGAACACCTATGTTTGCCTTTGTGGTGGATGAAAAGATTCCCCCTAAAAACGTATAAAGCGCTTTAAATACCCAGAAAAGTGCTACATATAACAAGTAATTCATTCTCTTCCATATCAGGTCAGGGTGTGTGTTTAAAAGCAATATTTTGTACTGGCCATAATAGATTCAGCAGCATAACACACAAGCCTCGTATTGCCTACAGTAAACACACACCCTTAGGTTAAGGTTTTTTTGGTGCACAAAATTGTTCTTGGTGCGTCGTATGATACAGTTGAACCACTGAAGTCACATGAAAAGTTTAGACTAAGTTCTTAGCTCCTTTTCTGAACGTTGAATGTCTCAGGATCATTGTTGCCTATGAAGGGTCAGAAAGCTCTTGGATTTCATCTAAAATATCTTGATTTGTGTTCAAAAGATGAAAGAATGTCTCAGGAAATTGAAACAACACCTAATTAATGACAAAATTAAATTTTTTGGGTGAACTAATCCATTACAAACAAGATCAAAGATTAACATTAGACTTTTTTTCTCAAATGAAAAGATTTACCTAGTCTGGTTACCCAATCATCATGTTAAAAATCATTCTATGCTTTGCTAATTTAATTTATTTTTAAAAAAACCTAGCACAGCCATACTGTGAGATTGTGTTTTTTGTCAGTTCACACTAGTTCCAAAGCAGTTTCATGGGTTTTGTGTAAATGTGAGGAAGTAGTCTCAAACAAACCCATGTAACGTGTGGTTTAAGGTTTAAATCACACACATGCGCACATGCTTCAACTGGCAAACCCCATTTCGTTTAGTCTTTCCAGCAATGCCTTTTGAAAGAACTGCACTACCATGCACAAAAAAAGACATCGAAAGAGCAAAGAAAAGGGGTTTAATAAATCCACAAGCCACAGCCGGCCGTTCTGTGTGTGTTGGTTCATGTGTGTGGCATTAATAAGCATTAGTAGGGATTAATACCTGCTTTAAAGCTCAGCTCATCAGCCTCCTGCCCAGTGTAATCATACAGTGCTCTAACGCGAACCCCGACTACCTTCTCCTCCTCGTCCACCCCATTGGCCGCAATGTACTTTTTGGGGCTCTCTTCATCAGACCAGTCCGAGGAGTAGTCTTTACCAGCCCTGCTCGAACAGAGGGAGAAATTAGAGAAATCCAACAAAGTCATGGAGGAATCATTTCAACAGAGGGTTAATTTGCTAAAGAAGTGATCTGTGACAGCTGAACTAAAACAATTGAAATGTTAATAATGAAGGAAATGAACTGTGACGTCAAAGATTATCAGAAAAAAAAAGAAAAATTTACAGTAATGCACAGTTGTAAATATTTTAAAAAGCTATACAAATTTCATCATCAGGATAATAAACTTGCAGTACACTACCTGTCAAAAGTCGTGTTGCCTATCCAAGTTTTAGGAACAGCAAATACTAACTTGACTTCTAGTTGATCATTTGGTATTAGAAGTGGCTTATATGAAAGACAAAGGCCTCTAGATTATGCTTACGGTATTGGTGTCTATTGGAAGGAATGTGTCAATAAAGCCGCCATCATGGTACAGGGAAGCACTACCTTTGAAATGAACGAGGGACTGGCCATCAGGAGCCATAGATATATATAATCTGGAGTTTTCCCGGTGGTCAGTAACTTTTTTTTTTTAATGACATCAATTTTACATCACTTTTCTACATTGATGGATAAGCGAGTCGATCGGACGGGCATTGCCGACAAAGAGCATGTGTTTGTGCAAATGTATTATCCTCCTTCCCTGTTAAATTTGGTCTAATACATGTCCTGAAACAGACCGCCTTTCACTTAAGTTATGGAGGGAGTGAATCGTTTGTGCTATGAACGATTTGTGTGAACCATCGATATTCCTGCGTCTCAATGTGCATACTATCCATCTTTCTGATCTAAATAGTATATAAAATTTTTATATTCAATAATTTAGGATGGAAAGTATGCACATTAAGACGCAGGCACTGTTATGTTATTAGGCACCCTTATAAGTTCCTTCAAAAACAAAGGTTCACTTAGCTGACAAGAATACAAATTTCTGGCACCAGCACCTTGTTGACATATTTCATTAAAATTTTCGCAAAACTAGCATAAGCCTAGTATTTAGTGCAAGTTGGTGCTAGTTTGCCTTATGGTCAATGCAGTAAGTGACTGTATTCTCATCAATAATGTTACTTGTTGAGCATACAATTTCATATACATACAAAATCGTAAAAAACTAAATCTTACCTATGAAATGTTATGCCTTTATGCTTTGTTTTCTATGTTCGCTTGTTACCACACCCGTTTGCGGCGAAAAAATCCAGCATATTCTGACTGGCTTTGGTCTTGACTACGTGCGGTTGAATGACTTTTGTCCTGGGAGCACTGTACCGATATGGCAGCTGTATTGATGCATTCTCCGGGCCCATATGTGATGTATATCTATGTGAATGGTTTCAATTTAGTTTAGATGAAGTATTGGATAATCATTTCAAAACATTGTACAATGTTTATCTTGGTGTAACATCTTGCCCCATCAATTCTGTTGATAAAGCTTAACTTGTATTGAACCCAGAACGTTCTTTCAATATTTACTCAAAAAAAATTGTATAAAGCAAAATGAGCAATCAGTAAACATACTGATTTTCACACAGGAATCAGCAGAGAGCAATTAAAAGTGTCATTGTTAATATCGCCATTTGAACATACTACACCAGACAATGTTCCAGAATGATTGTCTTTTTTCAAGAGATCACTGGGGTCATTTGAGTTCATCTGATTGGTCTTAATAGCATCAAATCTGTATGAATGGCAAAATGCTAACAGATCTCAAAAGGTTCTAGTGTTGAAGATCAGTTTCGCTTCTGTTCTATGACCTAGTGAGCAGCCTTGATATCTACTGCTTTCTAAGACAAAATCCTGACTTAATTCTATATACTGCGTGCACAAACACAGGACATTCAATTCAGTTCAAGTTTACTTAAATTATAGCACTTTTCACAATAATTATTTATATTACATTACATAATTACATTACAGTTCAAATCAGAAAAGGTAAGTGTTGTGTAAAAGGTTGGCAGTATATAAACATATACTACCCTCCTGTTATACAGTATAGTGTCTTTCCAAAAGTAATACTATTTACATGTAATAATAATAATACACATTCAATGAAGTGTATGTGTGGATTAAGTGTTTGTTGTCCTCGAAGTTCTCAGATGTTTGGCATTATCTCTTCAAGTCCTTGTAGGAGATTGTATTAATATCATTATTTGTAGTTTTTTACACTTTTTAAAGGCGTGGTCCATATTTTTAAGGCTTAGTTGTATTTATAAGATGCAAATCAATGTGTGCTCATGCTTCATTTGTAGAAAATCACGTTACTTCTTCCATTTACCTTACTTTGATTATATACAGCTACTCAGCTAACATGTTATATTTCCTAGTTCCTCCAAAAGCCTCCAAAAGAGGCTCTGATTGGTCAGCTAACATAATGTGCTGTGATTCGCGGATCGGCTCACGTCACCAGGTGAAACGTCGTGCTCCTACAGCCACGTGCTTTTAAGCTGTGTAAACACTGTCAGTCAGAGTAGCTGTTAGCCGTATCAGTTTGTGCCTTAATCAGACAGAAAATGACACCGAGGACACAGCTGAACCTCACGCCTGCTCTCTAAAATAAAATCTGACAAGTGTCTTTAACATATATTTGGAATAAGCATGTGTAAGTAATATGAAACCTTTACATATATTTTGCGAGTTTGTTATTTGAGATGTAGAACGCATGGAAAGCGGCAGCATAGTGAGACACTGCACACGACACTGAAGATTGTGGGCATTAACAGCGGTTTGAAGGATAAATATGTATTTGTAGCTAAATTGTTAACGTGCCAAACAGCATTTCCCATAGTTTACATCCTTGTTTATGTCCTCGCTACAACATATCATTAAAGCTAGAAACTGTGCATGTAATAGATCAATTTAACAAATAAAAATACTTATAAGTTGTGGCTCACAATCCACAGTGTTGTCTATTATGGTTGGAGGAGTTTTTAGCCGAATCCAGCACTGAACTGGGAGAGATTCTGGAAGCTGTGCTAGCTATATCATTTTTATAATTCTCTGAAACATAATTAAAATTAAATTGTAAGCACTTCTCTCTTTGTGTCATGTCCTTTGGAAGCCCAAATACAGAAGCAGAAGAAGCTCTGTGGAAATAGCAGCATTTGGATGACATTTTAGCTTTCTCTGCTTTAACATTACAGCGCCTCTGGCCATGCCCCTTCGATGCGCGGGGTGAATGCGCGTGGTGAATGCACGTAACTTGAAGTGTTTGTGATCTCATTAGCCCGGATGTATTTTTTTGCAGTCCCCAAACTTCATTCGCTGTAGGCTTTGCTAAGCTAACTTTGTAAAAGCCAATGTCTCCCTTTGCATTGAACTTTGAGCATATTACATTCAGAGATGTTGTTTATGTTCTCACATCTACATTACACATGAACTAAATCTTAAAATATGATATCGTAGTGGACCGCCCCTTTAAAATAAATAATGGTATTCACAAGGTCAAATGAACTGAAAATAAGAAATATATAATAATTGAATTAAAAAGTTCAACAAACGTCACACATTTAAGCACACATTATAAAATCAGTTTAATTTTTACCCAAATTCAATTCAACATTTTTCGATTTTAGTGGTTTCAAACAAATCGTTATTACACTTCAACCATTTATGAATAGGTTAACACATTAATTTCTTAAATGGTTTAATAAATGTGAACCCAGTTAAATATGATAAATACAATAGCCAAAAATACATTGTATGGGTCAAAATTAATTTTTCTATAATGTTAAAAATCATTAAAATACAAAAGTTGATGTTCCATGAAGATATTTAGTAAAATTTCTACCTTAGATATATAAAACATTTTTAATAAATAATTGGTTAATAGTAATGAAGTTGGATTTAGTTGTATCTCAACCAAACATTGTCCAATGCATAAACCCTTATGGCTGGATTTGTGGGTCAGGGTCACAAATATAATGTTTTTAGGGCCACAATAAACACAATTTGACCTAAATTTCATTTTATTTTCTCTGTAATTATTTTTTTAATTTCTGTACTATTAAATTATTTATTATTATTTTGTTTTACTCAATGTTGTATGCTTCAGGTTTTGATTTATGATGATTGGATTGCGAAGTAAACATTCAGAGCTGCCTTAACCAAAATGACATTTATCAGAATGTTGCATAATGCCAACTTTTGTAACACAACCTTAACACCATCCATGATCCATGAGGTCTTAAAATACTGTGTAGGTAGGCTGTTTACTAGGTCTTAGAACAGAGCTGTTGTTTGTACTCAATAAAGGAGTTGCACTGACACTCTCGGTTCATAGCCACTCAGGTTTTCGTAATAGCCATCCACCTCATGCCACCTGTGGATTTAAGAGTCAACAGAGACCAGCCTAATAAGCAGGAAGCTGAAGAAGGCCACATTTAATACTGCAATTTACCAGATATTCTCCCACGAGACTGTGTTCGCTGCGCGTGAGCTTCGATCTACACCACACAAACAGCAGCGGCCTATAGCAAAAAAAGTGTACCAGACTGGTCTCGGTTCTTTACATACACTTCATTTAGCTAATACATCTGACCTCCCCTGATCCTGTGTTAACAACATGCAGCCGTAACATACATACATACACACACACAAACACACACACTGTCTGAATGTGCTGACTCAGTGCTAATTGGTTTAGTTGGTACTAAAAGCAATGAGTGAAGCCCTCGGGGACGAACTGTAGCCAGGATAATGAAAACAAAACAATAACAACCCGACATTTCTAAATACAACACCGTAATTTAAACTTGGACTGTTAGAAGAATAAAAAAAAATGAAATTCTGTTTATCTACATTTGGGTGGCTGACAAATATATATTTATTTTGATCAATTATTATTTTAAATAAAAAAAGTTAAGTATTAAATATTAATATTTTGTGCCAATGGGCTATATGCATGGTGACTATTCATTTTGAATAAGCCAGCTCAGGCAATTCCATTATAAACTCACTGTGTTTAGGATCTGGTTTGTTTGAAATCAACCATCTTTACTGCCTCATTGTGATCGAATATAAAGTGGGTTTTACACAGTGTCCTAACCAGTGCCTTGGATAACGCATTACAAGTAACCTAAGTGACGTAATAATATTACTTTTCTAATTAACAGGTAAAGTAATACATTCCTTTAAAAAAATAAGTAATAATATTTCAGCTACTTTATAAAAAAAAAAAATTTAAAAGCAATGCGAGTTACTTTTTAGTTGAATTAATTTGCTTTGAAAAAATTAATTGCTGAATTAAAATGAATGCAGTCACGTTGAATCCCGGACTTAATGTGACAATGCGTTATTAAAAAAAAGGAAGTTCTGAAAGAGATCAAGCCTCAGCCAGCTAAGAAAAAGTAACACAAAAGTAACGTAACGCATTACTTACCATAGAAAGTAACTAGTTACTTTTTTGGGGAGTAACGCATTACTTTCAAAAGTAACTTTCCCCAACACTGGTCCTAACTACACGTGATGTGGTAAGATTCCAGCGACAAGCAATTTGGCTGTCTGTGCCAAACGGGAAATATTGAAATATTTAAATACCAGCCATTCATTTAAATACCAGCCACTGAACTCTTGACAAAATGGTAAGGAATATAATATACTTAATAGACCAAACCTCTTTAACATTATTAAAAGTACATAGACTACTGAGTGACTGATGCTGTTGGTTTGCGCTTTCATTTTCAAACCGTTAGCTAGTCATTTAATTTTCGAGATCTGAGGTGAACTGTCTGCTGCTGCTATCAGTATAGCAACAAATGTCACGTAAAACGGTATTCAAACTCACATTAGTAGCATTTAACACTGAATAAAGCACATAATCAGTACCTGAAGTGGTTATTGTCATTGTTTTTTATGCTGTTGTTCTGCCGCAACATCGCAGAAATAGAAAGCATATTTAAACAAGAAATTTGGTGTGTTGCCGCCATGGATGGTTAGGACAAAAACTCCTTTTAACATGTAAAAGATAGCTTTTATCGTGTCAAGGCATTGCATCGTGTGTAGTCAGGACACGGTGTTACACTGGACAAGAAACATTGCATTAAATTACATTGTTTCCATCATGTCTTCAAAATATGGAAATTTATTTTACCACAGTAATTTAACATTTATAAGATTTTTAAACATGAATTTACCACAGTATTTTCAATGGCTCATTACAGCACTTGTGTTTAAATGGCCTTTTTTACTTGTTTTTACTTTTAAACAGCTAAATAAATGCATAAGTATATTTAACAGACCACATTTCAAAATAAAAAACATTATTAATGCTGTAAAAAAAAAACGTATAAATTGAAAATAGTCACATTGACCTTTTTAGCGGAAGCTTATCAGTCACTTGCCATGTATATAGCCCATTGCACCATTTTCTCCTTGCATATATTAAAGAGCTTTTTTTATTTATACTGCCAACAGATAATTTTTCTTTCCTAACATGCTTTGTGGGAAAATGTTCTAGATATTTTTGGGAAAAGATTATCTTTGTGCATGAGTAGTTGAGTGTGTAATAGTCAGATGTACCTTGTAGTTTCCTGTAGGGTCTGCGGGGGTTCGTCTCCCGCTGAGACAATATTAGTCAGAGTGACCACGTCATCAGAGCGGCTGTTTCTGTCCTTTCGACTTATGGATCGGTTCGCTTCGGGTGACCACTCCTGTTAAAACACAAAATGCATTGAAAAATATACATTAAGTTAAAACTTGTGCTATACTTACTACCTTTTCTTCTATTTTGTTTTATTTAATCAAATAATTTGTCAAAACACTGGCCAAATGCACACTATATAAATTATAAACAAATGAAATATGCCGGTTTTGAGGTTTTCATTAAAATTTGTTCATTAAGTCACCATCAAAATTCAAGTGATAGCAATTAAATGGTTTCAGTGAAAGAAAATCAAGCTGTAGAATGGCCCAGCCAATCAGCTGACTTGAATCCAATAGAAAATACAAATTAAAGATCAGATTTGATAGAAATAAAATTGAATGTGACTCCATTCTCATAAACAACAGTGTCTTAAAGCAGAACAAGAATACAGAACAGACACACAATGTGACTGTGACATAACAGCACTTATATTCACAGTCACATGCTGGACCATCATCTAGCCTTCTATCACAGGCAAAGGTTCACTCTAGCTCTCTCTGTGTGCACAATTTACAGCAATACAAAGGACTCCAGTGTGTTGGCAGAACAGAGAGGATGCCAGAAGATTCCTCTGGAGGTGTCACTTACCTGGGCAAACGGGACTAAAAGCTTCGTTTTAGGTCTGTGACCGTTATACACTCTCCTATACCGCTCGATTAAACATTCACACTCAGATTCCACAACACATCCGTACACACACTGTTGTGTATGGATAAACCTAATTTGCACAAACAGAGATGCTGACACTGCTACTGTGTGTGTGTGTGTGTGTGTGTGTGTGTGTGTGTGTGTGTGTGTGTGTGTGTGTGTGTGTGTGAATGAGCTGTTGTCTTTGCACGGCCCATGAGTGGGTTCT
>CAIGQW010053650.1:2048716-2079522 GCA_903798125.1 Danio choprae | reverse complement strand
AGAACCCACTCATGGGCCGTGCAAAGACAACAGCTCATTCACACACAGCCCATTAGAAATTCACCACCCCTGGAGCCCGGGGCCCAAAACAACTCTACGGTCGATGACCCCGCAGCAGTGCTTGGGCCCGTAAATATCATAACTTTTCTAAACAAATGTTAGCATGCTAGTATGAAGCCTGGTGTGTGTCTGGTAAACGTCGTTGCTGCTATTTTGGAATGTAGCAAATGTTAAAAACAAAACAGCATTTTGGAGAGTGGAGAATTTTGGTTCTACCTCAAACTGCGGCCAGTTCATGCTCATGCCGGGGCCATTCGTGTTCCTCCACCACCTGAGGTCCTCAGTGTCATTGGCTGCACTGATGGTTTGCCCCAGGTCTCGGTACAGGGCTCGGAATCTGCATGGGGATTTTCCACATATTCAGTCAGGACAGGTTTCATTTGTGCACAAGAACTGCATGTTAAAAACACAGCCAACATCAACTTCAATTGATGGTGAATGCTAATATATACATCACTCTTATTATAGAGAAAACATTTTAAACACAAAACAAAGAGGAATGATTTGGCATGTATTTGGGGGGAACAAATGTACCTTGAGGGGTCAAACAGCTTTAAGTATCTTTAAAAGGGACACCGGACAATCTTATATACCCCTACAATTTTATTGATTGAGTTATTGATTGATTGATTATTCGGGATGTATTAGAAACCAATGTTAAAATGTAAAAAAAAAAAAAGCATCTAAATTTACAAGATGTTGAGCTGAGTTTTTTTTCCCGGCCATCATAGAAAAAAAAAGGCACTAAAACCTCCAGTAGATAAAAGCAACTTTCCATCTTTGAGTTTTTTTACTGAATAATTCATTCAAATGATTGGTTCAAAACAATTCATTCTGAAACTAAACCAGTGTGAAAAAAGATAACTAAATGGCCAGGACCTCAATACATTACAGATATGCTCACTGAAACAGGTCACTCAGATCATTAAAATCAAATAGATTAGAAATTCCAAGAGTTCAGTCCAGAAATGATCAGATGTGCTCCAACATTAGGCACATTCAAATCAAGACCTAAAACCCATCTGTTTAGCTGTGCCTTTACTGCATGAGCACTTTGCTATGTCTGACAGATCACACTATTATGCCTTTCCTTTCTTTTTTATTCCTTTAAAACCTGTTTTAACACATTTTAATCTGTTTTTAATCATTTTTAATCTTTGTTGTTTTTATTTTTTATACTTGTTTATTTTATTCCTGTTTATGTAAAGCACTTTAAAATTACCATAATGTATGAAATGTGCTATATAAATAAACTTGCCTTGCCTAAATCCCTGACTCAAATGATCAGTTCAAAAACGGGTTCATTCAGGAATGAAACACAGCAGTGTATTTCAGAGATGCACAAATGTTCTGCTCCGGCTTTGCAGACATTCAAACACCATAGTTGGTTTGTGCTGTCAACATCATCTGACTACTAATAGCAGAGTAAGCTCTTGGAAAGCTTATTTGGAAAATGAGGCAATGTGAATATATTTGTACAAATATATTATGTAAAAATACTATTTGTTTTACACCATGAATGCAGGTAAATCTATTGGTGTTAATCTATTGTAACCTTAAAAACAAAATAAGGTACCTTAGCTACAACATTATGCCATTTTAAAAATAAAGTTGTAAACAGGTTAAATGAAAAGAATCTGAAAATCTATGAATTTGGGACAGAACTATGAACCTATTTGGTGTAAATTAATTATAAAGATTTCCCTTTATGGTTATTGACCAAATTAGAGTTTAGATTCTCTTCCCGAGCCCAGACTTGACCCCTGACGCTGATATTTCCTGCCACTATCTTCAGGCTGTGCCAGGCCGGGCCGTGATCAAGCATTTGTGGGGTTTTTTTTAGTCATTACTTTATTAGCCTAATTGGGTGGAAAGCTATGCCATAATTAGAAATGGTATAAAAATATTTTAGCAAAGTCGGCCTAAGCTACACGTGTAGGTCACAAAGTTGCACAATTTGCAATGAATGTCATGCGCAGCAACACGCTAGCTCCTGCGACAGCATCTCCTCCACTGGCACACATAACACCAGCCCTGTTGTGCTGTACTGTGTACAGTGGTCCCTCGTTAATCGTGGGAGTTCTAAAAATAAACCCGCAATAGGCAAAATCCACGAAGCAGTCAGCTTTATTTTTTACAATTATTATAGATGTTTTAAGACTGTAAAACCCCTCACTACACACTTTATACACTTTTCTAAGACTATCACTAACATTTTCACACTTTGCTCTCTTGTTTAAACACTCTCAAAGTTCAAACCTTTGTAGAAAAATAAGTATTATAGAATGAAACCAAAGATCAAAACCCGTTTTCAGGTTATTGTTTTTTTTTTTTGAGAATGTCTGTTATAAAAGGCCCACATATTAAAAAATAGTCAGGTTTAAATCAGGGGTCTGGCTCATAATTACAGTTAATGGGTCGGACCTAGTCGAGCTCAGACACAAGGTGCATGAGCTCGGGTAGAGTCGGGTTTAATTTTATGGCCCTATCTAAGCTCTAACTCCAATGGCAAGCTGTTGAACCCTAAAGGTATGCATATTTTATTGCTGTTTTTTTTACCTGAAAACACAGCAAAAGAGCAATGCAGGTCATAGAAACTTTTGGGTAGGCTTCAGTCAACACCCCAACAACCCCATAGTAACATACTAAATCTACCCAACACCACCTCAGATGTTGCTTGTACAAGTACCACTCTCTCTCTTTTTTTAATTTCTTTTTTTTACAAATTTAGTTTTTTTTTGGTCGAGTTTCATAGACATTGCTACCAGAACAAAAGAACCAAGGAACATTAAGTACCATGGAAATTCAAAGAATGAGGGAGGGATAAAGTAAACACAAAGATTCCTGTACATGAAACCAAACTATATGATTAGCACACAGCTCAGCAGCAGCCCTAGCCCTGTAATTACAGCTCAACAAAAGTAAACAATTGTGCAAAACTGCAGAGACAGGTTTGGAGGATGTTGTTTTTGTTGCTGCAACACGTAACTCTACACTGATTGAGCTTCCACCGAAACGCAAAAACGAAAGAAGCTATTTATTCATTGATTAAAAGACAAACGAACAGAGTTGCACTAGCTTTCAGCTTTTTCTGAAGTGACCCTAGTTAATAGTCAACGACATGCTCAGAATTCCTCATTAAGCAAACATGATGATAACAGAGAGCATGGAAAAACAAATAAGGACTTCGAAATGGTTAACATTCTTCATTTTCCAGCTAAGAGACACATAAATGAGCAGAAACAAGAGCCTGAGGATATTGAAATGGCCCTTATAAATCAGGATTGACACTGTGTAAAGTTTGAAACACAGTTCTCTCCATTTCTATCACGTCAGTTCTCATTGCACAACTCACATATGTGCCTGTCAGTCTCTCATTGGCTCCATTTCAAATTCTAGTGAGGCTCCTAACAAGACAGCACATTTTGGCATTATGACTGATTAAGACATTAGAAACTGAATTTGCTGCCTTCTGAGATAATCAAATACACATGGATAAATTCAGTTTGAATAAAACCTGTAAGTAGTACGTTTATACCATTCAATGGCTAAATTTCACTGCAAAGATTAAAGAAAAGTTGACTAAAACATTATTTAATTCTAAAAATAACAGAATCAATAAAAAGAAATTGTCTTAAGCTAAAAATAGCCAATATTACAATTTTTTTATGATTATTATTCCAGTTTTAGCTCAAGCTACTATTGCTAACAAACTAGACCTTACTCAAAATACACAGCATTAGCGATCTAGTCTAAAATACCATAATTGTTGCTTTACCGATGTGCAAGCTGACTTTATCGTTCACATTCTCACTCCCCACATATTGACAGGTCAGGACCCCTTGGCATCACTTTTTAATGGACAGCATAGGAACTTTAGAGTCATTTTTTAGGCAGGCATAGTATTTATTGCTTTCAATGAAAACCCTCTGGTGTCAATACACAATTACTTTAGGCACAGGGATTCCACTTTAGCTTTGATTGTGAAATGGTATCGCTGCTTGTGTCTCATCACCAACTATGTCATGGTGGGTTTTATGATGGCTGCGTTCCTGGAGTGGGATCATTTTCAGTGATTAATGCCAAAATATCACTCTGTTCTTCATAGATATCTGATGACTTCAGAAGATTTGGGATATAACCAGTTGCTTGTACTTCTCTAATGTCATATTTTACAATAAATAATAGTAAAAAAGTTAGTAAACCAGTTGCCTTAAAAGCAACAAATTGATTTTACTTTTAAAAAGTCAGTAAACCCATTGACTTAACATTTAGAATTATGCACATAGATGGTTTTTACCTAATAATTATAAGATAACAGGTTTAATCTCTTTTGAACTAAAGTCAACTAATTGCTTTTAACAGTGTATGGTGTATCAATATTTTCCCAGACCCCTAATAAAGAACAATGAGCAAACTTTTTTTGCAATTAGCTTTGGGATAGGGGTGAGCTTAGGTGCTCCAAAGCAGTTTTAAAAAGCATAAATTGATATAACATATACATTTAATCCTGATGATAAAACTCCCATATCCATATCCCATATTAATTCCAGAGGTTAAGATGATAGTTGTTGGCCAACACACTTGAACAAGCTCTTAAACTAATCAAGCTCTTACCAGGTATTTTTAAAACTTGCATACAGTTGTGTTGAGACAAGTTGGAACTAAACTCTGCAGAACACCAGCTCTCCAGGAACAAGTTTGGTGATTTGTGTTCCTTCTAGACTGGCATTTTTTACTTGATTCTGTCACTTCAGTTTTTGTCCTCATGCTCCAATTGAAAACTTTTACTATATACTCTGAGAGGACGAAATTACATCGAAAATGGCTGCGAAATATTTGTACACCACTAGAAATGGTTGATCAACTCATTTGCCTTATTTAAATAATCTACACTTTTTATTCTTGTAATTATTATCATTTTTAGAGATATTGTCTGTTTTTATTCCTTTTTATGACATGTATTTCTCATTTGTTGTATATTGTATTCATCTGATGTTAATATGTTACAAATTTTATACATGTCTAAAATGCTTTGGCAAAACCGCACAAAATGTCAGAAGCAGATTTTACCTCTCAGTTGGTGCACATGGTTCCTGAATAGCATAAAAGTAAGACATATAGTGGATTTCTTTTTTTATTTCAGTATTACAGTATTTTTACAGTATTACCATAACTTTAACCCATGAAAAAAGAAACACTGTATAACAGTGTCATAATCAATAAACATATTGTTAAAAATCACATTATTGTGCTGTGGGTAAAAGGTGTTTCAATCCGGCTACCACCGCAAGTATATTTCACAACTATAGGAAGCTCTTAATTCCCATTTAAACAGCCAATCAGTGGGCTCTCCTCTCTCAACAATGACAATGATGACACTTCTACATGCTGAATCAGGCAGACTCCTACCTGATGAGGAACACACCTATATTGCAATCTATGGAGGGTGAGAGAACTTTCAGATTGCAGAAAAAATATATATTATTTGATTTCTAAAGTTGAATGAGGGTCTTATGGGTTTGAGATGACATGAGGGAGAGTAATTAATGGCAAAATTATCATTTATGGGTTAACTATCCCTTTACAATAGACAAACTGTTAACATAAAAGTTTCAAATCAAGAATGCGGTCCTAGAAAATAAGTGTCTATTTAGACAGTGAAATATTGGCATAGCAGGGGGATTTACCTGTCATTGCTGGATAGGTCCATGTGCTGGTGTATGTCCAGCAGAACTTCTTTAAAAAAGCACAGCCTGTTCTTTTCTGCCTCTTGGGTGATTTCAAACACTTGCTCCATGTCCTCCATGTAGCGTGGGTTACATCGATTCAGCTCGTCCAGGGCTCTCTCATAACGCTCCTTAGCCTGAGGACAAACATTCAAGCACAAGTTCATGGGACAGAGTCATGGGACACAGTTTAGAAGGTCAAAACCCAAGTTCAGAATATCCTGTTCAGTGTACCCAGAATATATCTAATGGAGTAATGCATATTCACAATGTTTGCATGGAGAGCGGTTGAAATTTAAATAGCACGTTTTACCACTTTCTTGACTTGAAAGTCACTTTAGATCAAAGCATATACTAATCGTGACCAATCTGAACTTCTTGACCATCTCAAAGGCAGATAATATGTCTGAATTTTGTATAAGCAGTTGAATACCATGTATAGTTAGGACAGTGCAATACGACAATATAAACCATCAGGACAAAATAAAAAGTCTATAGTTTATATTATGCTCTGTATTTTTTGACAGAACGAAATAAATGATAGTGTTTATAGTAATATTTTTTCATTATTTCATAGGAGAGCAATATTACACACCATTACAGGGATACAGACAGACATTAATAACTATTTTGAAAGCACAATGTTTAAATTTAGCATTTTATTCATCTTTATGTTGGACATGTAATGGTTACTTTTTGAAAGTGCTTTATATTTAATTAAAGGTGCAGTGTGTAAGTTTGACACCCAGTGGTTGAACTATGTATTGCATTCCTGGTTCAAAACACATTTTCACTCTGCCCCTCCTCTGACGGTTTCACACAAGCGAAGGTTGCCAGATTGACGACACCAACAGGAGCATGCCTGACTATTGAGCCTAAAGGCTGATTTAAACCATGTTCTAAATAAAAGCTTTAGCACACGATAGAAGGAATATTTTCTATATTACAAGGAGTTTTTGTCCTAACCAACACTTCAAATGTCTATTTTTATAAACGATTTCTATTTCTTGCAGCTGAACAACAAAAAACTATGACAATAATCACCTCAGGTACACCTCATGTGTCAAGATATATCTCGTTATCAGGATATGAGATGACTTAAATCATGATATGAGATTTTTGAGTTTTGTCATATTGCCCAGTTATTTAGTTACAACTTAAAACTGCAGGCATAAAAGTATAATTTTGTGAATGAAACCACACATTCAACAACATGGTATTCACACCCATAATTGAGCATTGTCAAAGCAAGCCCAAAAACATCATCACTGCAGTCTTACCACTAGCATAAGCACCACACAAGCCTTGTCTTGTCTAGGTTTATGGACATTCTGTCAGTTTATTCTGCACCCATCTGATTCCACCTAGACATGAACACTTGTTGATAATCTCTCTATACAGTAATTAGTGACTTGATGGAAAATCCTCAGAAAAAAAGCTAACTAAAAATGACTAATCCTAGATAATTCAAGATAACTGTTGTGTGTGCACTTTTTCTCATGGTACCTTCTCTGCCTCTTGGGTACATTTCTCCAGGCGATCTGTGAACTTGCGGACCTCATCTTGGGATTTCGTGGGGTCAGCCTTGGCATGACTTTCACGGGTCAATGCAGTGCGCTCTTCCTTCCGGGCGCTATGATAACCTTTTTTGGTAGACTCCACCTACAGCACAAACAATATTTACACAACTGCACTTGCTCATAATTGCTAAATACACTGTGGTACTTTGTGAAATGCACTATACAGTCACTAAATTTCTTAAATAATAAAAAAAAAATATATATATATATATAAAATAATAATACATAATAATAAATAATATTATAAAAAAAGTTAATAAATAATTGTTTTACATTTTTTTTACCATTATATATTCTTCCTTATATGAACCAAAACCTGCAGTATGGGACTTAATTTGAATCTCTTTTATATGATTATAAAAGACTAGGAATGAGATGAGGGGGGGGCGGGGGGGGTTAATCATATAAGAGAAAAAAATTAATTATAAAAAATAAATAAATAAATAAATAAATAAAATAAATAAATAAATAATAATAATAATAATAATAATAATAATAATAATAATTCTCAGTCTCCCTCTGTTTGTCATATGGAAATATTTCAAATTAAAAAGTAAAATAAATAAATAATTAAAAAGCAAAATAAATAGATTAATTGTTAATGAAAAATAAATTAATTAATTAGAAAAATATGTATTTAAAAGTAATATAAATAACTTAAAAAAGCTAAATAAATAAATTTATTAACTAAAAAGAAAAATATATAAAAAAATGAAAAATAAATAAAAAGTAAAATAAACAAAATAAAAAGTAAAAATAAATAAATTAATAAAAAAGTCAAATAAATAAATATAAAAGTAAAATAAATAGATAAAAAAGTTAAATAAATAAATATATATGCCCTCTCTGTTAATTTTGTCTAGAGACATACCATTTCATTCCATTAAAAGTCAATAAATAATGAATAAAAATTCTTCACTTTTCTAAATAAATCCACACTGACAGCTTAGTATTCAGAACGGGAGCAGACGTACATCTTTCAGTTTTCGGACCCAGGGTTTCTGGGCTTTGCGGAAACCTTCATCAGCATCTTTGGTCTCCCGGAATCCACCAATCATCTGCTTGTGGAAAGCATCCTTCTGCCAGTTTCTAATCTTCTCGCTGTCCTCAATGACCAGATTCTCTTTGAGCTCCATGTGGATCTCACTCAGCCTGTCTGCCGCATTCATGAAAGCATGCCAGGCCTTTTCCAAAGTCCCGTACTGTGAGCCTGAAGGACAAACATCAGAATTTTACTTTATCCATGAGCTCATAACGGTGCACAGTTGCATATTGGTTCAAATCCATTAAAAAAAGCCCCCACATTTATATGATATTCCACCAGATTAAATTGTTGCCTCTTTTTTAATAACTGTAGGTCAATGCATTTGCCCCTTTTTCAGTCACATGGTCTGGTTAGTGAATATGTGGCCAGCCTGAGGCTCAAACTGGGAGGTAATCCACTCATATCCATGACTTTCATAAGGTCAATGCAATATTATGTGGATTTGTTTATGCAGCATACAATTGTAGTATATTATTAAAATTCATTATTTAGAATTCACTAAGTCTACTGTTATTTTAAAAGTGCCAAAACACATGCATGCATAAAGGTGATGTAGTCAAAATCTAGTAGATCTACATCAGTTGCTAAAGTAATAATGCAGGTGTCAACATAAGTGATAGATCCCAGACACACAACACAACGTAAATAGTGTTGAAAAAATGGCTGAATGATCACTTAAGTTTTTGCTCTCATTGTTTTGCTAGTGCAGTGAGCACAATATTGTTGTTCATACCAATGGATACGCCGCATATCTATCTAAACTTGCACTCTGTGTTTCTAGCCTCGTGTATTATGATTTCAGCCAATCGGTTTGGGCCAATACAAACAATGTGTTATGTAAAAAAGTTTAAAATAAAATTAAAATCCTAGAATGTGTCAAGCATCACTTATTATCATATCATAAAAATTATAAACAAAACGGTTGATTTGTGTTGGCAAATGTTTAGCTATTTGATTCCAAATTGTAACAAATGAATGTACTGAGCTGTATTTTGTGAAGAGAAGCACACACAATGTATATACAAGCGAACTACTAGGACTGTAACGGTACATGTATTCATTCTGAATTGTCACAGTTCAGGTTCATGTACTCTGACGATGAATACAGTCAGTCCAGATGTGCCAGTCACTGGAATTTGGCAGAAAAATGCACAGCAGTGCACACTTTACGAGCCATTCACAGAGAATGTCTGAATTAAAAAATACACAGGTGAGTGGGGTTGACAAACCACCTGTAGAAAAGCTCTTCTCTCTATATGCACTTTACTTAAACTCCATCTTACAGAGACTTATTAAGGAAAACAATGTTTACCTGTGAATGTACCACAAATCCTGTTGCACTACTTGTTTTCTTCAACCTATAATATAATTTTTCCCTCAACATCTTTCCCAATATTTTTCTACCTTATGTAAAAGTACTTGTATAGTCTGTCTTAGGTTATGTGTATAGTTTAAGTATTAATAGTATATGTATAGTAAGTATTGTTAGACTACAGCTCTGGTATGCTAGTCATGTATAGGTTTAAAATAGCTCTTACATCCAGTGTTGTGTTCACATTTTTGATTATGTTTATTCATGTAGCACCATGGTCTTGTGAGACACGATATATCATTTCACGGTATGTCCACACATGCAGTAAAATGACAATAAAGCTTAACTTGACAAGGGTCACTCACTTCCCAATACCCATATACAATTGTCAACATTTGAAGTGGATCAAAAAAGACAAGAATGGGTGTTGTTGAGTAGTTTTAGGACAACTTCGATAATGGGTTTGAACCATTTCAAATGTTGACTACTGTATATGGTACCATTTGAAAGCTTAAAATCTCTTATTTCAACAGATCACTTTGACATTTATTTCACTAACAAAAACTCCCTTCAACTGGAATAGAATAAGTTGCATAGAGAAAGTCAAATTTCTCCAACAAATATATCTGCAGGATGCTGGAGCACACAGGGCCTGAGTTAAACACTTCCAAATTTATTGGAAGCCACAGGCTTTATTATTTATTATAAAATCATTTTCACCACTTTTAACACAGTTTTCTATGTAATTTTAAAAGAGTTCTTCTAAAACGTTACCAAAGTCTTGGAGTTACACCTCTGTATGAGAGCATGGTATAAGAGATATCAGTTTTGAAGCTTACCGAATCTTAAACTTAATCCACAACTAATGTTTTTCTGTTGTTTTAGGAGAGGGCTGGGTTTAACCTTTAAAAGTTTCCTAATCAAAGTTTTATTTTTTCACTATTCTATTTATTTTGTACTTTCGTATCACAAGAAGCTTTTGAGTTTTGCAGCTGATTGTAACAAAACACTTCTGCCTGTCCAAAATAAACCGAAAAAAAAAGCACTTGAGGATTTTTAGCTTATTCTTGTTGTCTATGACCCCAAAACCAAGAACCGTGACTTCTGTTACCTATACACCCCTACTAACTACCTATTATAATTAATACAGTAAAAATGCACACACACATACAGGCATGTACAAAAAAAGTCCGTATAGAGTTACATATCTTCTCTAAACTTAGAAATTACACCACAGCTATTAATGGTGGGAACTAATAGGGGAAATAAAAGTTAAGCCGTTTATAATCTTTTGACAGGGGCACTTATCAGCTCATTATAATGGAATGTGTAAATATAGAGGTCGGGATGGGTCTGCTTTAAGAGGATGACCTATGAGACTCACCTTTCTCCACAATACCTCTCCATTTCCTGGCCCAGTCGCTCAGCTGCTGGGAATAGCCCTTCTCAATCTTGGCCCGCTCCTGGAAGCAGCTGACCAGCTCGTTGCATAGCTTGTAGCCGTCGTCAATGCGTTTAACCGTCCTCTTGTAGTTTCCAGGCTGCCAAACGAAAGTCATGCCGGAGAGTTGATGTTACACACAGAATTTGAATATTTGGTATCTATGGTTCTGGCTCTCACCGAGTCGGTGATCTATAATGGTTTGCATAAAAAGCTTGGACTAGTCTTACAAGTTCATTCATTAACAAGTTCTTTCTTTAGGACTTGTCATAACTTTAGAAATTAGTTAACAAGTCTAATTTGAACGTGAAAAAAGAAAACCCTTTAGCATTTAGCAAACTGCTAGTTGTTTAGAATAGGTAAGAACATATTCTTAAAAGGGGCCTCACAGTGGCGCAGTGGGTAGCACGTTCGCCTCACAGCAAGAAGGTCGCTGATCGCTGGTTCGAGCCTCGGCTGGGTCAGTTGGCGTTTCTGTGTGGAGTTTGCATGTTCTCCCTGTGTTGGCGTGGGTTTCCTCCGGGTGCTCCAGTTTCCCCCACAAGTCCAAAGACATGCGGTACAGGTGAATTGGGTAAGCTAAATTGTCCGTAGTGTATGAGTGTGAATGGGTGTGTATGGATGTTTCCCAGAGATGGGTTGCAGCTGGAAGGGCATCCGCTGCGTAAAACATATGCTGGATAAGTTGGCGGTTCATTCCGCTGTGGCGACCCCAGATTAATAAAGGGACTAAGCCGAAATGAAAATGAATGAATGAATGAATGAATATTCTTAAAAGGGTAGGTAACCCTAAAATGAAAATTAGCTCATTATTTATTTCCCCTCATGCATTGTAAAAAGTGATTAGTTGCCTAATGTGAGTAAACCCATTGCCTTAAAAGCAGCAAGCTGACATTACTTAATTACCCAGTGTCACTTTAAACTGTTAAGTTCACTTAATTTAAAACAATTCTGCTAATTTTACTCACTTTTTAAATAAAGTCAACTAATCTCCTTTTACAGTGTGTGGTTTTTTAACCTTTATGATTTTCTTTCTTCTGCTGATTGCAGAAGAAGATATTTTGGAGAATCCTGGTTGCTGGTACCAATGTACTTTTAAAGTAGGAAAAAAAATACTATGGAAGTCAATTAGTGCCAGCAACCAGCATTTAAAAAATATCTCCTTTTGTGCTCAATAGAAGAAAGAAACTCAAATTGGTTTTGAACGAGTAAATAATAACAGAATTAAAATTTTTGGGTGAACCATCCCTTCAACATAGAAGCTAAGTTCAGGCAGCCGGCCACTGGATTCACAGAGAATAATTACATGTCAGCCTAATAAAGTTTAATCATTAAATTAAAGATTGAAGATTTAGATCATAGGTCTCAAACTTGATTTTCAGAGGGCCGCAGCACTACACAAGACTACTAAAGACTATTAAACGGGTGTGAGTTGGAGGTGGTTGGAGCTAAACTATGCACAGCTGCGGCTCTCCAGGAATTGAGTTTGAGACCACTGATTTAGATTCATTATGAGTCTTGTTCCTGTAAATCGCATAAACCAGTTTAGTGGAAAATGAGGTACACTGAGCCATTTGTCCTCTAGCCAAGGAAGAGATATAGTTTATACATTTATGTTTCTAATATCTGGAACCTCGGAGGTGACTCGAATGTATTTAAGCTTCATTTACAATTGTACAGCAATAAAACTGTAAAATTGCTTTGTTTCTGCAATAAGACGCAAAGTAAACAAAAGTAAATATAAAAGGTTCATATGACAAAAAATAATAAAATCACATTGACTTTAGGGCGAAATGAAAACTTTCAGCTTCTAAACTACATAATATGACAAGCCCTGTATATACCTGTATATTTTGGCAGCATTCGAACTTCATTCGTACCAGGAAATATCACAAAGTGAAAGTGTGCACTCCCATGGTGTGTTTTTGTTTGGTATTGCAAAGCAATTGTCGTAATTCTCACAGACAACACATACTGCACACCCCTAGCATTTAGCATCAATTTTCTGCTGTATCCCAGTTGCAGAACATTTAAATTTTTATGCATTTAGTAGAAGTGATTTAAATTGCACTGAATGCAAAAATGTTTAGCTCTTGCTTTTTTCAACCTTGGTGTTGCTAGTGCCATGCTCTACTATTTGGGTTATAGGGCAGCTTGTACAACATAGATACATTGAGATTCAACAAAAACAATTAGCACAGCCCAGGTTATGCAAGCAAAATATATTGCATATTGACACATCCAACTCTATTATCTCCTAAATTAGCATCTATACTACATCAACAACAGTACAAAATAAAGCCGTCCCTTTCACTTTACACTCTAAGAGCTCTTAATATTTGTTAGTTTTCTCCAAGGCAAGCATGGACCTGATCAGACATGCTTGAAAAAAAGAGTGGAGAAAAAGGTAATGCTAATACGAACTCACAACCTCTCAGAGAGCTCGTGGAAATGTCAGATCTGCAGGGATCCTTTCTCACAAAGTCTCGAACTCGCTGGCCACATGCCACAGTATACGCTCCTCTCTGCCAGGAAGATCTGTGTGTGCATTTGCGGTTGTGGATACTTACCTCCCAGAAGCTGTCCCAACTCCCAACGTCTTGCAGATCACCGTTGGAAGACATTTTGGGGTCGCCCTTGCAGCACGGAATGATGGCGGCTGTCGTCAAACTGTGAAGAACAAGACATGAGATCAAATATTAGGCAACTGTAATTAGTAACAGCAACAATTTCATGAGCCAGTTGTCTTGCCACAAAAGAAACTAGTTCATCCAGTCTCTGCTCTACATGGCACATGCCCTCAAGTTCAAACTTAAAAAAAACTGAGCGTAGGCAAATCATCCAGAATATATTCCATAGACTTTTCAATGTGGTCTTGCCAGCAACCCCTCGTGACCCAGCACTTCTTGGCCTGTACAGTTAAGACATCTGTCCAGGAACAATAATCCTGTATTCCCGTATGGAAAAGAAGCCAGCATAGGCCAGTCTCACCTCTGAGTGGCTTTGCGTCTGCCTAAGGCAACCAAGGTGAGGCAGAAGCTTCTCTGCAGTCTAGGTGGAGTCACAAAAAACAGAGAATGATGATGCCACCGTCAACCAGAACCTCCCACTAATTTGTTCCTGGTTGACTGTTGCAAAGAAGGAACACGATACATGTGCACCAATGGTTCCATGAAGAACCTTCCTCATGGAATCTTTTCATCATAGCATTGTCACTTGTTGTTAAGCATGGTAAATTCTAGAAAGATCACAATTCCCAGTCATGTGGATTGGGAGTTTCCTAATGGAATTCCTAGTTTCATTTCTATGACTTTCCTATTGGAAGATGGACGATTTCCCAGAGCAACAGTAAATTTACTTTCCTAAGCAAAGGCAAAAATTTGCTGAGCAAACAGAAAATGTGAGTGGGAAAACTTATATTAATATTCCTATGATGGTTGTACTAAAACAGCAAAAATTTGCAGAGCAGAAGCAAATTTGACTGCACCTCGAGAAAAATAGTGAAAGCTAAACTGATATTCCTGTATGACTATGGTGAACATTTAGAGCAACAGTAAATCTGACCGCAGCTGAAAATGTAAACTGACATTCTTATGATGTTCCTATGTGAACATTTGAAGAGAAACTGTAAAATTGGCCTTACCTTTAAATAAAATAATAAATGATAAATTGACATACCTGACAAAAAGATGCTCTTCGCAGCAGTAAATGTGGTGGCTGCAACTTGATGGAAAAAACTAAATCACTAAATTATTTTCTTGACTTGAGAGCCCAAAATGGTTCTTCTACGCCTTTACTGTTTGTTTTTGAAAAGTAGCTGGGGATGTCGACTGAAATATATCTGACGACATAAATTATCCATTTGCTATTGCTCATAGGGACATAGGAGGCACTCATCATATTCCTAAAATAACCTGCTTATGCATAAACTGCTATGGCTATTTCTTAAACTATATTTAGTCCAAACAAGTAGGCATACACCTGATGAACCTTGTACAAGCTCTTCCTGTTCTTGTATACATTTAACACCACTTCTGGCCTTGAGGTCTAGTTGTATTGTTTGAGCCAAGGCCGTATAGCTTCCTCAAACAGACACAACAAACGAGAGGAAGCAGTGGGATTGGCCTCGCAGAAGCATCTGCTTCCAATTCAGGCCAAACTGGCTATGCTAATGGAAAATTAGCATCCTCAAGGGAGAGTTGGGAACCAGCATAGTAGTAAAGAACACTTTCTGTGGACCCATTAGTTTTAGCAATTTATTGAATGTCTTTTTGAGCAAATTCTGTTTCAGAGTAACATTATTTAAACATAAATGATGCTGAGAGTAGCTTCTCATTTCTTATACAACCATGTTGGAAGACACATCCTGTGGTCATGGAAAAGATCTGTTTGGGTCAAATTACTGGCATGCATCAAGCTAAGAAAAACTCTAAGGAGATTGCTGAAACTACTCAAATTGAAGCGGTCTTAGAACTGTCCAATAAATGATTAATAACTGGAAAGATAGTGGGGAAGCATCATCTTTGAGGAAGCAATGTGGTCGGAATATGTGATCTCTTAAACGTCTGGTGAAATAAAATTTTAAAAAAAACAATAAACTCACAGCTACGTTTAATAGTGAAAGTAAGAGTATTTCCACATGAACAACGCAAAGGGAACTCAATGGATTGGGACTAAACAGCCAAGCAGCCTTAAGAAAACCACTTATCAGTAAGACTTACTAGGGGGAAAAGGCTTCAGTTTGTTAGGGAGCATAAAGATTGGACTCTGAACTGATGGAAGAAGGTCATGTGATCTGATGAGTCCAGATTTACTGTTCCAGATGGATGGACATGAAGTAAGAAGAGGGGCGGATAAAGTGATGCACCCATCATGTATAGTGCTCAACCATACAAGCCTGCGGAGTGCAGTGCAGTGATGTGGGGATGCTGGTTGGTCAGGTCTAGGTTTAGCAATGTTATGTGCCCAAAGTAAGAGGTCAGCTGACTACCTGAATATACTGATTCATCAGGTTATGCCAACAATGAATTTTAATTTCTTCCCTGATATTACAGGCATATTCCAAGATGACAACGGCAGGATTCATGCTATGGTGCACAAATGGTGAGAGTGTGGTTCAGAAAGCATGCGACAATTTTTACACATGGATTGGTCACCACAAAGCCCAAACCTTAACCCCAATGAGAATCTTTGGGATGTGCTGGAGAAGAAGTCATCTGCCATCATCAATACAAAATCTTGGTGAAAAATGAATGCAACTCCTGACAGGAAAAAAGTAAATGACATTGCAGAAGCATACTGAAATAATGCCATGATTAATGCATGTCGTAATCAAACCTTAAATGTGAATGAAATATCAAAGTGTGTGACTTTTTTTTGGACAGGCAGTGTATATTAGCATGCCATGCTTGAGCATTTTAGAAACACAACTGCCTTCAGCATGCAGTACAACAGTTGCTTTTAAAATGCAAATCCATAAGGTTTCCAAAATTAACCAATTTAAAAGGCCCTTTCACACTGTGCAAAGTCACAGTAACCACACACACACACACACACACACCAAACCAAGAAAACTGGAATTGTGTGACCTGTATTTAATAATAAGTTTTTAAAAAAATTATTATTAGTCGTAAGTGTGATAAATAGTGTGTTTTTGTTGTAGAATCAAATTTGGCAACACTGTAATGTAACAACTCTTAACTACTGGCTTATTGCCTGCTTATTATTAAGATATTGGCTGTTTATTAGTATTTATAAACCTTTAAAACAAGCAGCAAATTGTGAGTTTGTCAAAAAGTCATAACCAATGGTTTATTAATAGCAAGTATTGTGGCTTAAAACAAACTTTGACTTCAAATTGTATTCCAACTAACTGTTGTATATTGTCAGTGGACTAGGTTGAAGCCAAAAACAGAAAAAAAAGATGAAGATGCAAGTTAAAAAAAAAAAAAAAAGGTAGGTTAAAAAAAAAGATAGAAGGTAATAAGTGTTGTAGTGAGCAGGTTTCCAAAAGATTTGCTGTTGTGGTCAGCACCACCTCAGATGCAGGTATGAATTTGCCATAGATAAATCAATCATTTAATTTTTGGCATGAAAGCACAAGCAACTTGCATCTATTTATCACATTGCACTCAGTGTTTCAGGACCTTAATGCTCAAACACATCTTTACACCACTTAATTCTCTATCTTAGAGTATCTTAGAATTTATCTTAGAACTTTTATCTCCACTAATTGTTACAACTCAACAAAAATCATCTAGATCTGACTTGTAGGGCAAATATGAAAAAGTCTTTGTTTTTTTTCCAGCAAATGAAGTGAGCTTGGATTACTTCCCCTGAACTTCCTCTCTGTGAGGTGAAGGAAGAGGCGGGAGTGGAAAGTCAGCTCCTGATGATGGCATTTCCCACAAACACGCCAGGAGTAGTGCTGATATGAGAGCTTTACTTCAACCTCAGTTGCTAATTTAAAATCCAAGACTTGGTCTGGAATACTAGCATGGTGCTAATGGTGTACCAAGCATAAAACTGTGCTACATTTTAATTGCTAATTAGTACATAGTGTGCAACAATACACATTTCAAACTTTTATTGCACTAATTTATGTAGCAGTACACATTCACACATGACTTGACTAAGGCAATAAATAATTCTTTTTTTAAATCATAATTTGCATTTGATCATTATGACATTACTACAAGATTTCTGAAAGCATATTTCAATTAAATATAAACTTACATAAGAGATCTGAACTTATTGAGCATCTTTTTTTTCTGCAGAACACAAAAATATGTATTTTGCAGAACAATGAGAACCAAACAACACTGGTGGGGGGGGGGGGGGGGGGTGTTATAGCTGTTATATATTTTTTCTCTCTCTGGTCTGGATCTGGACAAAAACTGCTTTGCAATCATTTTCAAAATTGTTACTTTTGTAAATGGGATGTTAACAATGGCCAGAGATGCTGACAATGGAATCAGCATTTTTATTCAGGTCATCTATAAGTTTTTGTTTTGTTCAGGTATCCTTTCACAAATCTTCAGTTGTTCTGTTACTTTATTCATTCATTTTCATTTCGGCTTAGTCCCTTTATTAATCTGGGGTCGCCACAGCGGAATGAACCGCCAACTTATCCAGCATATGATTTACGCAGCGGATGCCCTTCCAGCTGCAACCCATCTCTGGGAAACATTCATACACACCCATTCACACGCATACATTACGGACAATTTAGCTTACCCAATTCACCTGTACCGCATGTCTTTGGACGTGTGGGGGAAACCGGAGCACCCGGAGGAAACCCACGCCAACACAGGGAGAACATGCAAACTCCACACAGAAACGCCAACTGACCCAGCCGAGGCTCGAACCAGCGATCAGCGACCTTCTTGCTGTGAGGCGAACGTGCTACCCACTGCGCCACTGTGAGGCCCCTCTGTTACTTTACATTATTAAAATTATACAAGGCAGCACGGTGGCGAAGTGGGTAGCACAATCGCCTACAAGATTTGCTTCAACTGTAAAAGGAAATGTGCAGCATTGTCTCTTTCAGCATTGAGGGGAAAAAACACTTTGGCATGTATAATTTATATTATATAATTTTTTTTATATAACTTTCTCTCAAAAAAGTAAAAAAGAAGAAGAAGAATAAAAAAAAAAGTGTAAAAAAAAACCTACATAAAAAATTATAATAAATAAATGAATAAATAAAATAGAGTTGTGGAATTAGCCTAATGAATCAAATCCCATTGTGAATTGTTACACAACAACAATTTAGTTTTACTCTAACTGTAAAAAGAAATGTGCAGCATTGTCTCTGAGGAAAAGAACATAGTCATTTAAAAAACACTGGCATTTATAATTTATCCTAAATCTGCTTTTTTTCTTCAAAAAAGTAAAAATAAATAATAAAAATAATAATAATAATAATAATAATAATAATAATAATAAAATGCTAAAAATAACAAATAAAACATAAAGAAAAAACAAACAAACAAACAAACAGATTACTAGTTTTGTGGAATCAGCCTAATGAATGAAATCACATTGTGAATCGTTACACCCCTACTGAAAAAAACAACAATGGTTTTGCCTGTAGTGTTTTGCCTTGCATTCCTGTTTAAACTGTATTGTTGCGTAATGCATACTTTCACCAATTTAAAATATACAATGAATTATTTGAAAACTACAAGGAAATGAAAAACAAGAAAGAAAAAAAAAAAGAACTAAGCATTGCCAACAATATGTGCAGAAGCCATTGAAGATGCCAGACACGCCCATTCCCATTCCCATAGAGCATGTCACACTCCAAGTACAGCAAGCAGCTGCGTCATGTTGAACTCCAGAAATAATCAAAGCCCAAGAGATCCCGCCAAGCTGGAGAGAGAACACAGCACATCCTAATAACCATCCTCCATTAGCAGGGAACAATTTCCAACAGCTGAGAGCCCCATGGAAGAGAAGACCCTGAAGCTCTGACTGCATGTGTAAAATGCCCACTGTTATAGCCGCAGGCCAGAGAGCCTAGCAACAGGTAAATCAACACAATGGACATGTTCACTGAGACTCTAGAACTGTAAAATTGAAATACAAGCAGGGAGGAGTGCGGGCCCTTTTGCATTGTACAGGGCTCTATTGTGTTCAGGTTTGGTCCATCACATCGATGTTAAAGAGCTCGGCACTCCCACGGAGATCCGAGCTAAAAACGAACATGTCTGGGGAGAGGCGTGACCACAGCAGCTGTAATTATATGGCTGTGCCAGCAAAACACTGGGAGAAGAGCAGGCCGTGGTTTGCAAAGCATGTGTAAGACAGCCTAGATGACAAACAACAAACTACAGTGTGTGTCATAAACAAAAGTCCATTCGATTATTTTTTTTTTTAAGAGAAAATGAGAATGATGCTTCTCCATGCAAAACTCACCATCATCTATGTGGTTGCTATGGCAATTACAACCTGGCAGCTGTAATTAACCATGCACAACGCCCATGCAGAACTTCACTGCAACTGCTAACAGCCTAGGGGTGTGTCTCACTCAGTGATATACATGTTAGGTCAATGCATAGATGCAATCAGACATGAACTGAGCTAATGACATTGATCGTTTTGACACGTTTAACATGTGATTCGTGCAAAACGCTCATGTTGAAAAACTTTTTTATATTAGTTTTTATAAGTACAAAACAGAACAAAAAACATTTATACAAACTATAATACTTTTTATACAAATGATAAGAAACAAATACAGAAAAAATATTTAATAAGTAAATTAATAATAAAACAAATTATAATAATAAAAAATAAAAAAGCACCAGTCCATCTAAACAGAAATTTAAGTTTTACTTGATCAAACTCAAAACGATGAAAATGGAGTGGAAAAGTAAGAGTAAACTTGTCCATGAATCATAAGTGCCCTACTTTCAACTCTTAAAAAAATAAGGAAGAGGATTTTTTCAATTTTTTAGAAGCATCTGCCCTAACAAAACAAATTCTTTCAAGCTTAAGAGCAGCAATTCTCACCGTGTTAACCAATCAGGAGCTTGCTTTAAGAGGGGCATGATTATGACGTAGTGCCTGTAGTTGGTGTGCTGAGGGGAAATTCTCCTGCCGACACAGGACAACAGCTCATAAAACTGGGATCGGCTCAGATGGATGTACCACTGAAAGCGTTCGTAGACGCTGGATGAGTTTATGAACTCAACAAGCTGGGTGCACCTCTGAAGGATGTAATGGACCCAGACACAGTGCCATTTTTCAGCCTTCCTAAAGCAAAGCTACTCTCTCAATAAAATCCATGTTAGCCTTTAGCAACAAAACTGGAGTCACACCAAGCATATAGAATATAGAGCATATCTCTCATGAATATTGTGAAGTGAATTTCACACGCAAATGAAGCGAGCAAACTTAATGTTCACACGTCAAATTATTACATGCAAATAGTGCGATCTATTTGCACAAGCCACATCTAGTGTGAATGCCCCATAAGTTAGCAGACAGGGCATGGATCAAGGAGTCATTTTAAGGCCATTGCAAAATTCGGAAGCTTCAAAAATACTGAAACATTCACTCAGTAAAAAGTGCCACAGTGCAACAAACCAGAGAGCATCGATGGTCACTAAACAGAAGTTATGAAGAAGAACGAAACATACACCTGGTGAACCAACTTATACACAAAATGACATTCAATACATTTTTAGAAAACAAACAAATAAACAAAACAAACTTTTATTTATATTAAAGCATACAGTTTAAAAGTAGGGATGCTACAATACTTAATATAATATTGAATGATTCAGTGTGACCTCCATGGTTTATTACGCGTCTGTTAAACGCAGTTGTCAGTTTTGCATAGGCCTGTCATGATATCTTTTTTTGTGGTACAAAATATAGCAATAAACAATATTATTGTCATTTTAAGACCATTTTGAAACTATAATAGCATCATAATGCAAGTACACTCCTCCAAAGAACAAAATATTTTATTCCTAAGAATATCTCATTTAATTATTGTCATTTGAACAATAGTAAATAGTTAGGTATTGGAATCAGAATGTGAAAACATATCCTAAACAAACTAATAATAATAATAATAATAATAATAACTTTTTAAAAAATGTCTAAGGTAAAAAGAACTAGGAAAAAAGTAACAGATCTATTTTTAGTCATCAGACACCCACATGAAAATATACTATAGTAATTTATAGTAAATTCTATAGTGCTTTTTTAACCATACTGACACTGACACCTCCAACAGAGATAGAGAGGCTGTGCAAACAGCTATGTGGTTAGAATTGCTTTTTATGTGTGGGCGATATTTATTGCATCACCAAAAATTATTGAGGACATGTACGCATGTTGTGCGATAAGTTGATATATTGATTATTGTGACTGGCCTAGTTTTGCGTTTACATTTTAAATGGCATTTTATATATATTAAAACAATATTGAAGTCAAAACAAAGCAGTCATGACAAACTATTTATCATTTGAAAGCTTAAAATGTCTAGTTTCTATATCTGGTGACTTAAGAATTATTACTGATCAAGTACACTCAGAGTTGTAAAGCATTGCTTTACTACAGCAATCTACACGTAAACAAGACGGTTTTAGAGGCTAAATTCACATCAAATACCACCAAACTGCAAACCGAAGCATATAGACCTAAAACCGAACAGTAAGTAGGGCTACACAATATGAACAGGAAATTCAATGTTGAGTCTGTATTAAAATTTCCCATTTCTAATTGATTGAGGCCTGTTTGAAGCATTTAGCATAAGGAATTGTACCATTAGTAATGATTAATTGTATTGAATTATTTTATTTTTCAATTACTGTACCAGAATACTTTTAATAGTTTATTTCAATTTCTTTATTCAATTCATGTTTATTTATATAGTGTTTTTACAATGTAGACTGTCAAAGCAGCTTAACATAGAATACTTTATTGTATTTATCTATGCTTTTAATTTGTTTATAAAATGTTATGCAGATAAAATTGTATGTCACCATATGCAGATGGTGAAATTGTATTCATAATCACAGACTAACAAACTATCGCAATGTTAGATATTTCCAATATCGTGCAGCCCTGGTAAAAAGTCTGGATTGCTGCATCTCTAATGTGTAGAACTCAAATCCTCTCGTGGTTCTTTTTTGTGTAATTTATATTAATGTGGCATAGTGACTATAATGTGGTCAAGACCAGTGTTTTTTCACTGGAAATGACTGTAAACCCTAGAATGTTTATCAGCTAATCAGAATCAAGTATACAACAGTCATGCATATAAATCAAACAAAAAGCACATATATTATGTTTTAGATGCTAGATTACCTTTCCCAGACAAAACAATCAAGGTTCTATGATATTCTAGTTCCTATTTGGCTCCAGTGTTAATATGTGAGAATGTTTTGTTTGATTTAAGGTGTATTCACCTTTCTGCCTTACTTAGAAACGTCTCTTTCTGAAACGTCTAGCATAAAATATCTGTAGAAGTTATGCAATATAATATGTAGATCTAAGGATTTGAACATTCCTTCATACATGAGCAAAAGTAACACTGATGCTTGCCTGCTGACCTTTGAAACACTGAACAGAACAACGTGGCACAAACGTATTACCTGATTCCTGTTGCTGACAAAGAAACCTTGAGAACTACAATACCAAACCAGCTTTTGGAGAATAAAAGCACAAAAACAATGTGAAATTCAAAACGTGATCAAATTAACATTACCTGCCATGACTAAATCTACCCAGCTTTGTTGAGCTGTTGGGACTTACTTGATTTCCTTGTGCTATAGAACACATCCAAATCCTCAGGGTTATTGGATTGAAAAGGCTTCGGTCTACAATTTACAATCCATCGCATATCCGCAATGATTTAAACGCTTATGGTATTGAAAATATCAGCCCAGTCAAAAAATAGACAGCAGCAGATGGCTGATCATGCATGTTATTTGTAATCTAGTGCAACGGCTTTAACCAGGCAACTCCCTTCCCCAAGAGGAGACAGATGTGCCGAACTTACATTTGTAGAAATGCCTTCAACAATTTGTTGCACAAGTTGCTCAGAGACTAACAGAGTATCAGGGGGTCTGCTTTTGGGGAAGTTTACATTTCATAGGTCGTTGACTCCGTTCAGATGTTTTTGCCAGATCGGGGGTAAAGTCTGTCAGGTTAGATTACTACAAAACAGAGCATTTCTGCGGTCACATAACTAGCTAAAAAGAAGAACAATTTGAAGACAGGGATATCTAAACCTAAATAAAGCATTATAGTTAGTCATTTAATAAATAATAATCCAAAAAAGTTTACACTAACACAAAGGATATTGCTGCCAGAGGTGAAACATCTATTATGATTGACTCACATTTGTTTTCATTTCAAACCTGTATGGATTTTATTTTTTCTGTAGAACAAAGACATTTTGACCAATCTGATTTTCAAAGTGTCTCAAAATTGTGTTTGGTACAGACAAATAAAAGCCATACAAGTTTTATTAAAATGAGTATGAGCAAATGATGACAAATTTTATTTATGGGTGGATAATTATATATTTTTTATTCTTTAATAATTATTATGCTTATGCGTTCCACACCCTTTATCACATGCTTGTTTTCAAAGAACACAAAACAATTAAGAGAAGTTCCCATGCTTTTTTAATGTTTCTTTTTGTTTGATTATTACGTTTTTGTTTTTTTTAATAAGCAAGATAAAAGAGATCCATACGTTTTATTACGAACCAAAGACATACCTGTTCTTTTTCTTGTAACAGATGCACTGTTGTACATTACAGTTTTTTCTTTTATGTTTGGCAAGTTCTGTTGCACAACATTCACTATAAAAAACTTTAAGGTTTAGTTTAAATAACTGAAAAAAAAAAAAAAAAAGTACAAAATGATGAACTACAACTAAAATACAACTAAACTACAAAGATTACAGAACAACACACACTATTAGCGTGCTTTTTTTGGCTTTACCAGATTTCCCCAATGTAGGTGCTGTTTACACTAGTGCGCTTTTGTTTTAAAACACATTTTGTTACTGTTATGCCTAGCATTCATACTACTTCAGCACCTATAACCCAGAAAACTGAGCATTTTAAAAAAAGCCAAAAACCCCGTTTTAGTTTAGAAAAACACTGCTGTTCCATTTTAGTATAGACCTTTTTCTTAGAATGCAAAATTACCCATTATGCTTAGCGTGCATGCGCAAGGAGAATGCTTTAAACTTCCGGTCAGCAGCTGATGCATATAGACAGTCACATTTGGACAGCTTTGAAATTATAGTTTTAATCTATTTTATTTGCTTTTAACGTCTTTGAACTACTGTTGTCGATAAGCACCACCTCCTGGATTATTCATTCAAAAAAAGTGCGATCTAACAGGATGGAAAACAACTGCTACGAGGCATTTTTCCCTCGTTGTCAGGCGGCATCTTGTGCAGTTTAAATGGAGCCTCGTCATCACTAAAGTGAACATTTTCTCTTCTTTTCAAATATATAACCAGCCCAAACAAATGTAATTCACCAAAATGTTTGACACACACACACACACACACACACACACACACACACACACACACACACACGTAGCCTGTACTGTCCCACTAACACATTGATTGAATAATCAAAGTGTCACAAAGTGAAAGTAAAGTGGAGTTTTGAAATAACAGAAAAACACATACCGTGGTTTCGCAGTTGTTTCAACTCTCTAAAACTAGATTAAAGACCTATGTTTTTAGTAAAGCATACACTCAATGCATCGCATAATGGTATAATGTATGAGTGTGCTACACACAGGTGAGCTGGCTTGACAACCACCTGTAGAACACACTCCTCCTGTCTAAATGCACTAGACATTGTGTTAGAAACTCTCATATGCTTTACATGTTTGTTTATATAACTGCTATTTTCATCTATAACAGTCCATTTTTTGAAACTTGTTTAAATACACTATGAACAGCAGCTACGCTAATTATTTTCTTTATTTTCTATTTCCACCTGGGGATACATATCCCGAGGTCCCTACAGACTATGCAGCGCCATTGATGCGATCCAAGATCTGTGAAGAGATCATGGTGGTCATGGAGTGCATGAGACTGATTCCTGAAAGGCCACATCGACAAACAAGTCCACACATTGATCCTGTGGGCCAGCCTGACCTCCTGCTGGTGCCCTACCCACACCTGCAGCTGCTCCACGATGGACGTCCAGCTTCTCCAGCCTCCTGCGCCTAGACTGTAGCTCCACACAGGAAATTTGGCCGGAAGAATAATGGTCGTGCCCAACAGAGCCTGGTTTCTCTCAAGGTTTTTTTTCCCTTCACTTCATCAATTGGTGAATTTTTTTTTTTCCCCCTCGCCACTGTTGCCACTGGCTTGTTCGGATCGGGACTTGTGGAGCTGCGCTTCGGTGGATTTGCTCTTCAGTGTTTGAACTTTTAGCACTGAAACTTAAACCACACTGAACTGAAATCTGAACTTAACTAGAACCATGTTAAGCTGCTTTGACACAATCTACATTGTAAAAAGTGCTATATAAATAAACTTGAATTGAAAAGTGGTAAATACTACACAACACAAACTAACTAAATGAAACAAACGGCTCCCGATTAGAATCAACATGCAAATCAGCCAGCAGAGTATCAGTAACATACTTTTATTGGTAATTTTTAGAAATTGCATGGCTTACATACTTGCTAGTTTCATGCCAGTAATATGGTTTGCTCTTTATAATGCAGTGAGGTATTGTTTGTGTGTCGTGTGTGTGTGTATTGAAGAGCCGATGAGTACAGTATAACAGCTGACAGGTCGGGAACACTGACACTGTATTTCAGCATCTGATCTGACGGCAGACACTAATTAGGAGAACGTTTTTCTCTCACGCTTGAACTGCATCTGACAAAAGTATAACGGCTTTAACACACACCTTTCAAAATCAAAGTTGTGGATCACAAAAACACTCCGCAAGGCACTCAAAACAGTATTGACAACCATTTTCGGATCAAGATTTACCAGTTGTAAATGCTGTAAACAGAAGTTCTTAGCATTCTACCGGAAAACACTTGTCTTGGAAGTTGTGAAAACACTATCTTAGAGTTTTTCTTTTATTATTTGAGCAAACAGGAATGCAAAAAAATGCTTTTGTTGTACTTTCCCCATTTACTGTGCTCTAAGTTTACCCAACTACGATGACTTTCACTGCTGAGAGCATTGGAAATGTGAAAAGGGTCCATCAAGGTTTGTTATCACCCAGTGCTTTATGATCAATCTTCACATACATCTTTATACACTATACTACTTCTGTCTTTTTTGTGTCAGGGTCCAAGCTGGATGTGATTGGCTGTGTGAATCACTACGACAAATTGCGTTAATGTGAATCTTCAGACATGCCCTCCATTGAGTGCTAATGGCAACATCCCATGTGAATGGGGCACTACACACTATGGCAAATTTGCATACGCCCAGAGAGTGTGAACGATCACATATTTTGTAGCCTCTATAGTGTGGGTGGAGAACATTTTCTTAAATGCAGTAAAAACACTAGTCTGGGCGAGGAGCGTTTAAAAAACAAAAACACACTAGTGTAAATGCAGCCTTACTATCGTTTTATAGAAAAAGCAGCATTCATATTTTGTAAAACCCCTTCTTTTATGCTCCATTGGGGATGGGGTGCTGAGATATTTTAAAAAGGTGTTTAAGGACAAGTGCTGGAGAAACTGTGGACATATTGGCAACCCCACCCATATCCTATGGTCATGTCCTAAATTAAGAAACTATTGGAAAGAGGTATTTGATGCTCTTAAGGAAATCTTCCTTTTTGAATTTTCTGAAGATCCCACAGTAGCTCTGCTAGGTAAATGCCCTGAGGGTTCTGATTACAAATTCTACTTGCTGCAGCTTTAAAGTGCATCACATGCAGATAGCTAAATTCTGAACCTCCGTCATATAATGCTTGGATTCAAAAAGTGTGGGAACCGTATGAAATGGAACAAATAACATGCATTGCGACTTCAAAAAACTATTTTCCTAAAGACATGGTCTCCTGTCATGCATTTAATTCTTCAATAACCTGCAATACTGTTATGATCAAGAACACTTCTTTCTCTCCCCTCCTTACCATCTAATTGTTTCTCCCCCCTTTTTTTCCTCTCTTTTTTCATTTAATTCTTTATTATTATTTAGTATGTGTATATACATGTATATATATATATATGTGTGTGTGTGTGTGTGTGTACATATATATTTTATAAATTAATTTTTTATCTTATTCTTTCCTCGTTTATATGTCCTAAGGATGTTTTTTTTCTCTCTCTTCATGCATTTACAGCCATTTTGTTGGTTAGAAATTGATGGACTAACATGCAAAAAAAATAAATCAACTTTTACACTGTATTGCACTCTATGTAATGTTGTATTCTTTAATAAAAATAAGTTTGTATTCATCAAAAAAAAGAAAAAAGAAAAAAAGAAAAAAGAAAAAAGGTGTTTAAGCTGGGATTGGAAACAAAATTGGCTTTGCCAGTGCTTGTAGAACAGTCTCCAAGAAGTTTGATAGAGAATGGCAGCACATTTGGAACCAATCAGAACAATTTACTCCAGTTGCTAGATGTGGCTTTAAAATACGACTTGCGGCATGTGGCATTTGTTTGTATGACTCTCACACACGGATCTCAATGTCACACATACCTTCGCAAACAGCATAAATGCATGTCAGCCTTAGTGACACACAAGCAAAAAACCTTTGACTTGTGGGCCAGAAAATAAGACAAATACTGAAGAACCTGCTACCACAGACCCATGATTGAAAACAAAAGCTTCCGCCTGAGCAGAATGAGGCCATGGGAAGGAGGGGTTGAATCTCTCATAAGCCCTGCTGGAAACTCGCAGTCATTAATCTGATTAATGTATACAAGACAACAGAGCGTCTACAATATTTCAACTCCCAAAAAAAAGCGCCCATTAATCCAAGCATACTCTTTCCAGCAAGGGCATTCTTTCCTAGAGGATCTTTACTCCTTACCAGCAAACAGCATGGGTAGGAAAACCAAATGGCAGACAGACAGACAATATAAACAGCAAGGCTAGCTTGTTCTCAAGAGGGAAACCATGCAATCTGAATGGTCTGAAATTGTGAAGAGAATTAGTGACCTATATTTCAGCCATGCTGATTAATCACACAGTATTTGGCCAGAATTATGCATTGGAATACACAGTAGTAACATTGCCAACTTTAAAGAAGAGCATTGTATAGACGTTTTTTCCTAACAAAAGTTAAAATTAAAACTAAAATGCCTAAAAAGATCAAATAATAAATCAAACTCCCAAAACAACTACCCAAATGATAAATCAAATGCTCAAACTATCAAATAATAAATCAAAATGCATTCTCAAACGAGAAATCAAATGTATTTGATATTTAATTTTCATGGATCAACTCAGTATAAACCTGTAATGATTAAATGATAAATCAAACGCTCAAACTGACATCGCAAATGATCAATCAAACGCAGATGAGGAGTGCCAATCAACCAGCCTGGGCGGAGCCTTAAGGCGGAAAAGTACCAGTAGCGCTATGAATTTTCAAGGTGTAATTCACATCAGCTTTGGATTTGTGAAGGTGTTACATGTGCAAATTTCAAAAATGAATGGATTTTGATTTATTATATGATAGTTTGAGCATTTGGTTTATCATTTGGCTAGTTGTTTTGAGAGTTTGATTTATTATTTGATCTTTTAGGCATTTGAATTTTCTTTTTTATTTTGTTAGGAAAAAAAACTTCCATAGTATTGTGCTAGCTACTCTAAATAAATACAAATACTACAACAGCCTTCTAGTATAAATATTATTATTTTAATTATTTTAATAAAGAATGACCGTAACAAGGAAGATATTGTTTTACAAAAAATACATAGTTCATATCCCTATAACTACAGCTACAAAAATGAACAATGTCCTTGAAAACAAACTATTTTCTCTATCTGAGAAGCAATTGGTAGAAGTCTGAAATAATTGTGTCTTAAAGGAATAGTTCTCCTCAAGTGGTTCCAAACACTCATGACTTTCTTTCTTCTGTCAAACACAAAACAAGATATTTTGAAGAAAGCCACTGACTTCCATAGGAGGAAAAACAAACAGTATAAAAAGTCAAAGACTTCAGGTTTTTTTAGCTTCCTTCAAAATATCTTTTTTTTGTGTTTAATTCAAACAGGTGAGAGAATTTTCATTTTTGGGTGAACTATCCCTTTAAAAGAACTCAAGCATTGGCATAAGATATGCTTTATAATAAACAATTATACTGTACATTAGTGCTGTTGTGCACTGTTCTGAATAGTTATTGATATAATTATCGTTTTTGGTGTGAATGGGTCTGAAATCCAATCTTGATTTGCTAAAACACTGACAAATGCTTAGACGTTAGCTTTTCAAAACTTGGTGATTGACAACTAAGAAAGGTACAATCATTCAAACACACATTTGCCAAACCACATAGATAATAAGCTTAAAATAAGGAACTTACCAACTTAGCAAAGAAGAATGTTAGAAATTAGTGGTACTTTGCCCAACGATGCGGCCTCTTCGGTGGCCCTGTGAGAGGAAGGAGATGTTAGGCTATATATTTTCAGGTTTTAGTAAGCCAGAAAAGAAGCAAGCAGCTGAAAGACTCGCTTGGTTCACTTAAGATGGCAGTAGGGTAAAGAAGGAAGAAAGTTAATATAATCCCAGGCACTCAAAGGTGGCACATTTCAAGGTGGAGAGCGAAATGCCACACATGGAAGACCTGAAGAGGCAATCATGAGGACACTGGAAATCACCTCGGTTATGTGTTACTGGCCTCAAACGTGACCCAGTCGCAGGACAACACCTTACTTAACCCTTGTGTACTGTTGGTGAGGTTTTCACCCACTCTGGGGTGATTTTGAGTCTTAATTTGGTCACAACTTTTAAATCACATTTTTTGATCGCAAAGCCATGACACTATTTTATCATGCTTTCTTAATTGTTGTTGGTTTTCTCTGTTGGGAAGAGGTACAATAAATCAGTTGCAGTGCAAAAAAAGCTTAGTTTCTGTCTTCTATATGGAGTACAATGTTTGTGTGTGTGTGTGTGTGTGTGTGTGTGTGTGTGTGTGTGTGTGTGTGTGTG
>CAIGQW010053650.1:2018551-2038716 GCA_903798125.1 Danio choprae | reverse complement strand
TACTGTGGAAGTCAATGGTTACAGGTTTTCGGCTTTCTTCAAAATATCTTATTTTTTGCTCAGCAGAAAAAATAAAATCATGAGGGTTTGGAATCACTTGAGGGTGATCACTTTAAGGCCTCTTAGCTTTGAAAGTTGTATATTGTTTATTCAGTGTCACATTTTTTTTTTTGCATATGAATTTAAATGATAGTAAATCTAATATGAAAATAGATAGAAAGCATTAAACAATTCATTTAAAAGAAAATGTTTTTAAACAATAAATATTGTGAGAAATAAAAATTATTTGTAATTAATAATTTAATAAATGTAGACATGAAAAATGTCCTTTCCTGGCAAAACAAAATGTCTGTAAAAGATTAATTCCATAACTATGCACACATTAACCTATTAAAAAAAACAAACAAACTTTTGAACCCCCCCCCCCCCCCACCACACTACATTTCCATCAAAAACAGAGCATAAAGCTACCCGACAACACCAAATCATTTCAAAAGTTATTACATACTTTGGTTTTATAAAATTGACCACATTACCACACAACCAACAATTATACACCAACAATCTCATTGAAAGTGTGTTTCTTTAACTATGAGAAGAACATCATTGAAGAACATGACTAAAAACGTGACTTTTGGTGTGTTAAAACACAAAAAAAACAAGCAGTCAGTAGTTTGAGATTATGCTTAAAAGTAGTATGTATGAATACACACCTAATTATTAATATTAATTACTACATTATTAAAAGTTTAACTATTTCTCAACAAGTTTATTGAGATATGTGAATGAATGAATGAATGAATGAATGAATGAATGAATGAATGAATGAATGAATGAATGAGCTTAAATATCAGACAACACATTTTCCGTGAAGTAGGAATTAATAATACCTAATTATCTTAAATTAATATGAAATAATTACTTTAATTACAACTAACCTATGGCACTGCACGTTTTAAATAAGCGTTAAGTCATTATATCTAGTGATTTATTTAATAGTCAAAACAAAACCAGCAGGGGGTGCCACACACAACAATATTATCTGGAGAGCAGCCTGTGTTAATTGTTGATAAAGGTCTGTTAAATCTTGGTCTCTTCATTTATTTATTCTTTCAGTTTTTTAGTCCACAAATAAAGCAGTAATGCTGGCAACGAGAGAACATGAATGTGAGATTAATTAGAGGTGACCATTTATATATTTATGATCTCAAAATAGGTTTGTCATTGTGACACTGCAAGAATGATGCTTTATATGCTGATTAAGTTGCTTAAATGTTACATTCATTAATAAATTGTAATAATAATTAATTGTTCTTGAGTACAGAAAAGTTGTCCTAATAAAATGTCCTGCATTAAATAAAAATTACAAGTGATTTGATAAAGCCTACATTTAAAATATGCACAAACTACTACAAACACATCCGCTTTAATGTTTCAGCTAACCTTAGTTTCAATGCAGTGTCAAAATATAGATGACACAATGTTATTTTGTCAATTAGTGTAACAGAAATGCCCTATTTACCTTAAAAATGATTACTAAATTCAAATATTACATTTCAGGATAGTGGCATTTTTATGAGTGCTGTTTCTGTATTTGTCCTGCTTTTTTAATGTTTTAATAATAAAAAACAAATTGGCCTGGGAAAACAGTGTTTATTTACTAATACGTTTTTATTTTGGCTTATTTTTGAAACATAGGTCCTAAATCAGAAACCTGGCAGAAAACAACTGAAATATTATGGTTTATTTATGAATTTATGAATTATGTGGTGTCTTTTCATGAAGATTTGCTTCACGAGTTACATTCTGTTAGCAAAATTTACAGAAATTATATTATCCAAATTTCAAATCTGAGCTCTTAAAGGGACAGTTCACCCAAAAATGACAATTTTGCCATCATTCACCCATCCTTCACTTGCATCTGTTTGTCTCTCTTTCTTCTGTTAAACACAAAAGAAGATATTTTGAGGAAAGAAACTTGTAAACATTGACTTCCATAGTATTTCCCCCCCCCACTATGGATGTCAATGGTTACAGGTTTTCAGCTTTCCTCAAAATATATTCGTTTGTGTTCAGCAGAAGAAAGAAACATAAAGATTCGGAACCACCTGAGGGTAATTAAAAAGTGATTACATTTTCATTTTGGGATGAACTAACGTTATCGTTAGTTCACGTAAATGGCTAACTTGTGGGTTTTCATCCTGTTAGCATTTTCTTGACAGTGTAATTAAATAAAACACGCTTTATTTAATAAAGCACAAATACTTCAGCATATGTACAACAATCCGGTATACCCTTTTATAGAAATACTTTCTTAAATGTCATAATAGTTGTGAAGGTTATAGTGTTCAAAATGCGTAACCCTAGTCAATTACAGGGACTTTTGTTTTGAAATCTCTTTAGAGTCCGAGAGCGGAAGTCATTGGCGACAGCGAAAGGTTCACGTTACTTGCAGGAACACTAAAGAAAGGAGGAAAAGCGGGTAGCTGGATATCACCACTGAATTTATTGAGAAAAGGTGTCACACAATCTCCAGACGCTGGTATCTCAGTATTCATCCTCCCCCCGAAGCCCCCGGCGAAGTTCATCGTGGAAGTGAGTGAAAGAAATAAGGCTGCTATAGCTAACGAGCTAAAGGTGTTTGTCTGGGCTATTAGCTCCAGTAGTTGTAGACGGCTAATCCTGCTCGTAATTAATGCTAGTCTTGACTGATCGATTGAGGCTGTGATCTGGATTCAGTGTTTGAACAATAACTGCGCATCACGACTCGCCCTGTGGCTCGTATTAGCGACAGAAACGGAGAACTTCACGTCTCTGTCCGCTGTTTGGATGTGATATCCATCGATAACCGACTAGCTTGATCGATTATCAAGAAAGCAGTTTGATATATTGGTGCTATAGACAGCTGGCAGGTGGTTTGTGAAATATCGTCTTCCTCCTTCCTGTTCAGGGCTAAAAAAAAACATTGAACATTGAACATTCTGGCCCGCAGGAGGAAAGCTCATTCAATGTCGTGAGAAGGCATTATTTATTTATTTAGTCTGTTCTTTTATTTACGTTTATGTCCTTGATTTAAATATACGGGTGTATGGGGTTGTTTAACGTTTAAACGTTTTTTGATTTACGTTTTCTTAATGTTTAAGTTTCTTATTGTTTTCTAGTATTTAAAAAAATGCTTTTGTCTTCATCTGGGGGTCACTCACAGACACATCTGAGGTCTGAAAGATTTCAAGGGCTTGTTCACTTATGAATTCATAATTTGATCAGTTTTGCTTGTTTCTGACGAGCATAGAAATCTGAACGACAGCCTTGTCATTCACCTTTCATTGCATATGGTTATTCATACATTTTATGGTTGGAATCTCTTATTTTTTGCTTAAGAAAGAAAGAAAATCATTCACATTTGGATCAACATGAGGTTGAGGAGTAATATGTAAGCCAATATTTTTTTTGTTTCCAGGCTGTTTTTTTTTTTTAAGTGTTCGCTTAAATGTAACTGGTCGTGTAACCACACGTTGCATTTGATTCGTAGGCCTTGAATTATGGATAATAAATGCGTTGGTTAATAAAATTTTAAATAATACATTTTTTTTAATCAATGAAGTATTATTAGATCTTATGTTTTTTACTAAATATGTACATTTGGCTTATAGTTTGAGTTTTCTGAAGATGTTCAGTATTTGGGGAAAACCCCCCCAGCAATATTGTTGGAATGACTTTCATAAATCGTATTTTGTTCAGATAATTAACAGGTGTGCGATGTTGCTAATAAAATATGTATATTAATATATATTTTTAAATTCAATACTGGAACTTGCGCCATATGTTGGTGAGTGTTTTTGTGCAGGTGCTTTGGCTTGTTTAGGCCTGTCAATGAAATATGATATTAACCACCAGTTGTACTGTGTGTGTATTAGGGCTGCACGATATTGGAAAAATTTGACATTGCGATATTCTGTTTTGCTGCAATTTTATAAATTGCGATATGAATACAATTTCATCAGATAGCTTGAATTGCTCTATTTGGAAAGAATTCATTAATTTAGACTCACTGGGATTTGTTTTGGAAGATTATGGGAATTATTATGGATTATTATTGGAAAGATGTGAAATGTGAAGTATTTTATAATAACAGTATTCAGGTACAGAAATTGATTAATCAAATGTAAAATAACACTATATAGTCTTCATTGTATAAATAATAAAAAATATATCTTTATTAGAGTTTACGAACAGTACAATTTCATGTTCCTGAATACTTTAAACTCTCGTGTCTGAATGCTTACACAGTCACGGGCCTTAAAAACATACATACATACATACATACACACACACATATATGTATGTATGTATGTATATGTATATATATTTCATAAGTAATAATACTATGTTATATATTTATACACAAGTATAAATTATACTGTATAACATAATACAAACTAAAACATTGATTTAGTGAATTTAGTGATTCCTTTAATCTTTCTTTTAAGCAGTTTGTTCAAAACCGCTGCTTCATCTGAAAAAAAAAATCCTCTTTCTCTTTAGTGAGATTCTTGTCTCATTGGCTTACTAGATTTATTCTGGAACAAAACAGCATCATCATGAAGCCATATTCTCGGTTTTCATATCTCGAATTATATGGTTATTCTTACACCATTTGTGGTTGATGTGCTTGATTAAAAACGTTAACTAACACAGTTAAAACAATTAAATTATTATAACAGACAATGGCTGTACACCCCTAATACTCATTCGAATAATTATTGAAACGTAAAGTTATTGTTGACAAAAATATGAATATAGTAAATTGTCTTTAACGTACATTTAAAACAACAGGTGGTATAAAAACATTGCTAGTGCATCAGCTTAGTGTCCATTGATTTGGATCTCTGATGAAGTTATTGTTTCTGGAAAAATATCCGATATTGTCATTGAGTACCGCTATATCAATATATATTTCTTTTGAAAAATGTAATTTTTATTAGCTATGTTTTTAAATGTATTTATTTAATGATATGAAAATAAGCAGGTAAAATATATTTTTCAGATCTAATTTTAATTGAAAAAAAAAAACTGTCAAGGTGCAAACATTTAGTTTTTTTAAACACTATGAATAAGTGAAAACCTCAGCAGATATTCTGACTCGGATTGGCTGTTGTCATTTCCCACCATTAGTATTTATTTTCAGCTCTGCATTCGCCTTTGGGATGCTCCAGCCAATAGAACTACTGGGGAGCTGTGGATAAAGATAGTAAGCCCCCATCTGATCGGTCAAATTTACATAAACAACCAATGTAAATGTAATTTATCACACGTCTGTAATGCGTATATTGCATGTACTATTATCGTAAATAATGATAATTTTGCGATATATTGTACAGCCCTAGTTATAGTTATCATTCTTGTTGCCAATCAGAATGCATGTAGGCCTGTCACGATAAAGAATTTTTGTTGTGCGATATATTGTATTGAGATCATTTTATGCCACTGTAGTTATAAAAAACAGCATGGTAATGTAAATGGCGATAAACACTTTCAAGGGACAAAGACTTTCCATTATTAAGGTAATTTAGATTCTGTAATTTGATGTTAAAAGGGTATGAGTATGTTAAAGTTATGTTAAAAAGGTTGATGTTAAAATGTCCTATTATTTATACAATATTAAATGTCTAATTTTAAACCTTGACACCGGTGAGGTTGAATGTAAATGTAATTGTGAAATGGCTTTAACAATATATGAGAATTTGTTAATATTAATAATATGCCGGGCCTCACAGTGGCGCAGTGGGTAGCGCGTTCGCCTCACAGCAAGAAGGTCGCTGGTTCGAGCCTCGGCTGGGTCAGTTGGTGTTTCTGTGTGGAGTTTGCATGTTCTCCCTGTGTTGGCGTGGGTTTCCTCCGGGTGCTCCGGTTTCCCCCACAAGTCCAAAGACATGCGGTACAGGTGAATTGGGTAGACTAAATTGTTCGTAGTGTATGAGTGTGAATGGGTGTGTATGGATGTTTCCCAGGGATGGGTTGCAGCTGGAAGGGCATCCGCTGCGTAAAACATATGCTGGATAAGTTGGCGGTTCATTCCGCTGTGGCGACCCCAGATTAAATAAAGGGTCTAAGCCGAAGTGAAAATGAATGAATGAATAATAATATGCCTAAATGCATGTTTTATAAATTTTGGTTTTGTCTTGAGATTTGAGGGATTCTGCCTCCACCATTGGTTTTGAATGTTAATATTGAAGGTTTTCTCGGCTGACTGATCAGCTTCTTCATAGCACAGAGCATGCTGTCTTACTCAGGGGTTCGGGGAAGCGTTTCCTCACTGCTTGTGTCACAATAGGAATCTCTCCCTGATGCCCGGCTTCCTCCTGAGCTAATCTCTTTTCAAAAGGTTAATGATTTGAGATGAGTCTTCTAATGGATACACCATATTGCATTAGTGCTGCATCACTGATAATCACAAATAAGGATGCCTTGAGCATTACAAATACGTCAAAATGTATGCACACGTGGGCTTATCTTTTAGTTTACAGTCGCTGTTGTTTATAAAGATGACACGAGGAACTATGGCTGCATAATATATATCGTTTCTGTATCAAGATCGCAATGTGCAAATCCATAATAGTCAATCGCTGGATCTGCAATGTCGAGTTGGGATTATAGTTGACCAGGAATCGCATTTCAGAACATTGTGAAGTCATAACTAAGTTTAACCTCCTTAACAGTAGCCATGGTTCCATACAAAGATGTGAATTAAGCTGAAATACTGTATAAAACGTTTGCGAATAAAGCAGCGTTTGCATCCAACTAGTCCAAGAGAATAAAATCGTCACTGCCTGATAAACTGGTGCCAAATGTTAAAAAAAAAGAAAGAAATGGAAGTTGTTGCGTTGAGAAGGCCTTTTTTCATTTTGGGGTTTTAGATGTGAAATGTGAACGGGTTTTAACAGCATCGATGTAATCTCTTGTGAATCTGGTAATGTAATTGAGGACATTGTTTGAATATCATCGCATTTTATCCACTCCACAGCTAGCTTGTTACTGGTAAATCAACACAACTGTTGAGTGTAAGTTTTCAAGTTGCCCTGTATCAATATATGTAATCAATATATTGACTTGTGCATTACCTGGACATGACCTGACATGTTAAAATTGTTGGTGACGCAATATACAGTGCTCAGCATATGTAAGTACAGCCCCATGAATCTCTCATTTAAATGAATATTTTCTATAGGATGCTTTACAATATTATATTTGTGCATATACATTACTTTAGTAAGTACTGAAGCCAAATCTGGAGCTAATCTAACAAAACGACTTACAATAATGGTTAAATGAGTAGCCCAAATTTATATGTTAGGGAAAATATTAAATAAAATTTTCAAAAATAACAAAAATCAAGAGAAACAAAAAATATAGACAATTTTGTTGTAGTTTGTAATTTTTTCCCCCAATATTTTGCATGAATTTAAATGTATTATCTTTTCATTTCTAAAGACGTTCTGTGACTAAAATATTAATTTAATAAATATGTCTGTTTAATAAATCTGTTGTGTTCAAATGCACCAATATATATTACCCATATTCACTGAGAAAAGGATAAAAATATTCATTTTCAAAATGGGGTGTACTCATATATGCTGAGCACTGTATATAGTCCATCATGTTTGCGTAAAAAAGAATGTTTTCAACATTTTATCTGATTCCGCAGCTTCTGTCATCTCTTCTACACTCAAAAAATATTTAGGCCTAACAAATAAGGTGGACGTAAACTCCAAAAATATTTTTGCTGCTTATTCAAGCAACTTTAAAAAAAAAAAGAAACACATTTTTTTAGGGTTGTTTAGGGACAACTTAATTGTTTTTTGTTCAACTTAAAATTGTAAAAAACATTGAGTAACTTAATCCATTTACGTTGAGACGAGATGAAGGGATTATGTGGAACCCAGCATTTTGTGTATTCTGATTACATGTAACATTTTCATCCATTTTGATTACATACCTTTTATTTAAAAATAAAAATGGGATTGGGCCTTAATATCTCCGATACCAAATCAGCACAAATGTTCATTTTTGCTGCACAAATGTAGCACAAACGAATGGCATAGTATTGGAAATTATTTATTTTTATGGGGTGCCAACTTCACAGAGGTCTTCCATTGAATAAAGAAATAATTTAAAACTGAAAAAAGTCATTATTAATCAGATATTGCTGACAATAAACTAATGAAAATCAGATATTGCTTTCAAACTGTGGTTCAACAGAAGCATTAAAAAAGGCTAACTATTGAAAATGCCAAAGACACAACGGAAGGGTACCAACAATTTTTGTCCACGTCTGTACATCGCCGAAAATCAAAACATGGCAATGTTGAAGAACAATGGACTTGTATAAGAAAATATAGGTCACTTAGTTTGAATATAGGCCTAAACGTCAAAATAAATATATTTTTTTCTTCTAATGGGACTTTTGAGATCTTGAGCTTCTCTGTAGGTCTTGTGTTTTGTGTTGGCTTTTGTGCTGCCCTTGGTTGTACCTGATTGCATATTTGAGCAGCAATTCTGTGTCATGCTCCCGTTTGAGGATTTTTCTTGTTTCTCTCAAGCCTTGGTTGATTTTTTTTTAAGTTTGTAAGTGACCCATATCTGTCATCCGTGAACAGGCCTGCATGTGCACGTTTAGAAAAACAACAACATCATGTGGTCTGCCTGCATACACACATTGTGAAAAAAGGAGCTTGCTTTATAGTCCCTACTGGATTGCAAATTATCAAACTAATAGAGATGCACCATCAATTTTAGCCTGTGAACAAAACACTGGAGTTTTAGTTTATTTTGGTAAGTTTGGGTAATTTAAAATTTGTTTACTTTGTAGATCAGTAGTCAGTAGTGTTATCTTATTGATGATTAATTAAGTTAGGTTCAAAATGCAGGAAAATTGTCCTCTTTTTTATTTTTTATTTTTTATTTTTTATTTTTTTTTACATTATGACAGTGACTACGTTTACATGGACATCAGTAATCAAATTATTGACCTTAATCTGAATAAGATGTGATTAGGTGTTTACATGAGTTGCTTTTTGAATGTTCCTTTAATGATCCTGTTTTACATGTTATAGTAGATAATTCAATTAAAGTCATTACGTCAGCTTTCGATACTAGCTTCCTCCGACGTTTCACACAACAACAGTTCGTCATGGCACCATATGTGATGCTATGCATGCAAAGACAACTGCGGATACAAATTCAGGCCAAGTACCCAGCCACTTTTGCCATTTCATTCACTAACTTTTCATGTCCCCGTGACAAACTCTGAGGTACTGGATGAGAGCACAGTCATCGTTTCCCGCTCGCACCAAAAATAGGCTCTCTTGCTTAAAGCCATTCTCATTTGTTTGTCATCAAAGGCCTGGAACTGCCATGTGTGCGTCCTGTTGCAAAATGTAGCGAAAAGTACTTCAAAACGTTAATAGTTTGGTGTTTGCATGTCTGTACTGCTCTTCAATAATGCAACTACAATAGGAATACTCCACATCTTTATTGTATTTGTTACATGGTCTACTCTTAATCAGAGTATTGTCTTACTTGCATTGATGTCCATGTAAACATACTCTGTGTGAGCAGTACAGACAACATGGAATCGGCTTTCGGTTTTTGGTCACTTCCATGCATGCTACTAAATCTAACACAGGTTATATGTTTTGTGGCTTGACATCAGACTGAAAAGTCATATTGGAATTTGTGGAAGTTTTACATCAATCTAGATTGACAATTGTCGGCGCAATAGCCCAGTGGTTAGCACGCCGACATATGGTGCGGAAATGCTCCAGGCGTCTCGAGTTAGAATCACAGACCTTTCCTGATCCTACCCCCCTCTCTCTCACACTTCACTTCTTATCAACCTACTGTCTTGTCAAATAAAGGTAAAAATGCCAACAAAAAAAACTATTTAATAAAAACATCTAGATTGACAAGTGACCCAACCGTGTCGTGTGCTGAAAGGTGTAGAAAAGTGATGTTTTTTTTTTCTTTTTTTTTATGTCATTGTTTTGTTTTTGTTCTTTTTTTTTTCTTCTTCTTTTTGTTTCAGTATCTGTTAGGGGTGGGAATCTTTAGGGACGTCACGATCTGATTCCAAAACGATTCTTAACTTATATTCTTTCCTAGTTTTTTCTGCTGTACAATTACATCTTTACAACTTTACATTTTATACAGAATTAGAATTTCTTTGCTTTTAATAATTGAAATCTCTGTATAACAGTACTGTCATCTTAAAAATCATTTCTTTTTATGGAAGAATTATTCCGGATGAACAAGTCCTGACTGTAAAAAAAGCCAATTACAACAAGCTATTATGAAAAACAAACATTCTATATATAAAAAAAATCATACTCATTTTCCCACCAAAAAAGAAAATGTTTAGGTAAAATTTGTAAAGTTGATGTCAAAATTGTTAGCTCTCTTGTGAAATTATAATTCTTTTTCAGAATTTTCCCAAGTACTGTTTAACAATAAAGATGAGTAGCGGATGAGTAGTGTAGCTTGTCTGTGATGACCTAAGGTTTCGCTTTCATTTCCGGCAGGAATGTGGCCGCACAATGCATCACAAGCACAGCACCTGTAATTATCCGTCTGTTCCTTTTCCTGCAGCATTCGTATGTGTGCCTGTTAGCATTTTCTTTCTGTTTAGAGCTTGTGCCCACGCAGGCCCAAATCGTCACAACCTAATGTGAATACAGAATTGATCCTGAATTTTTTTTGAGAATCAATCCAGAATTGCTAAGAGAAAGAATCGCGGTGCATCAATTTAAATACTAGTTCTTCTTCCTCTAGGTTTTAATCGACTTATTTTTATGCAGATTTTGTATATATTTCTTGCATAAAAAAACTTAAGAATCGCTGAGATGTAATGGAAACCCTGAGATGTAATGTATGCGCACAAGTGAGTAGGATAAATATTTTTCCCGCTAAGGGACATTTTCCTAAGATGGAAACATATTTACTAAATAAATACCAGGATGCGCATAAAAAAATCATGCTTTTTTGTTTTAACAGATAATTTGTAAATCATGATTATTATTTTTAAAAAAAAAAAGTGTTTTTTTGTCGTAACTGGGGTGCAATGAGACCCTTTTTACATTTCCGGGTTTCTCAGTAGCGGAAGGCGTCATAGTTGGGTAAACTTAGAGCGCAGTGAATGTTACAACAAATAGTTTTTTTACAATCCTATTTGCTGAATAATAAAAGAAAAATGCCATGATAGTTTTATCAAGACTTTCAGAAAAAGGAAAAAGAAAATAGTGTGAGACTGATGACGGCAGCCAGAGGAGAGAATAGCATCAAATTTACTCTCAGCCCCATAGACACTGCATTAAAAACATCTTGCATAAGCGGTAATTCGTTTTTTGTCATTTGACTCAAAGATGATATAATACATTCATAAATGCATATAAATATTGATGCGTCAATTTTTTTTTAAATCAAAATATTAAAAACAGTCAAGGATTTAAGATTATGATGACCGTTAAACGTCTTGTGAAAAGGGTCCATTAATGGGCAAGAGGGCTAATAACAGTTGTTGTTGTTTTGGTCATTCTAAAAGGCCTTTATAGCCAAAGTCTGTCATCGAAGCTGTTCTGTATTATTAATGGGCACCGTGTTCATTGCATTTTGTCTTCTGCTACGCAATTGCAAGCACTTCATTATATAAGAATAAAAGGCCAACAGTGGCTTCTCTTACCAGCAAAATTCCATTTTTTTTTTTCATTTTTATTATTTGGCATCAGTTAATCAGGAAATGGTGATTTTTGTTCTCTTTCACTCATTGGATAGAAACGGTGCTTTAGTTGCAAATGTTTTACACATTATTCCAGTTTAGGGCATACGTTTATTTAGAATCTTTGAATGGTAACATAGCTTGCTGAATGTTGCCAAGCAGCTACTGCTAGACTCTGACTTGAGTACGTTTTTGCATAAAGAACCATATCAATAATGAAGACCACAAAGACTGATACATAGGTGTTTGTAGCTCCACCTTCTTTTGAAAAGAGGGTGGAGCTACAAACTCCTATGCATTAGTCTTTGTGCATCCTAAAATCCTAAATTTATAATGCCTCTTAGTTGCTGACGTTATCTTCAGCAATGGTGAAAAGTCTAATAGCAGACGGCTGCTTCACACTCAGGGCTGTTTATGCTTATGATGGAGAGATTGTCACTAATGGGCGGGGCTTTTCCCCTCTGATGACATGTACAAGGAGAAAATGTCAATCAAAGTGTTTCTCCAGACTGTTTTTATGAAGTGTGATCATAAAAAATATATTTAATACATTTTTACCATTAGCAGACATTCAAAGTCTCCCGGATGCCCGCAAATGAAAGATAATCTCCTGGAAATCGCGCGTCTCCCGCCTGGTCCTCAAATACTTCGTGCACCCCTCTCCACCGCATCCCTCCCCGCTCTTCAGATATGATGCGCAACCCCCCGCCCCACCTCCCCGTTATTCAGATACATCGCGCACAACCCCCCTCACATCTCCCACAACCTCCCGCAAATCATCTCTGTCTCCCCCGGAAATTACTTTTCCCAACTTGGGATGTCTGCATTAGAGGCTGACCATATTCACACACTGCTGCCACACATTTGTGTTCAAACCTCTTATAAAAGTGATTTTTTTTTCTTCATAATTGGTCCCCTTTAATACATGTTAATGCACATTCATGGTCTTTTTGTAGATTATTCGTTGAGGCACAACAAATGTTGCGGTCAATTCACCATAATAAATAGCAGATTTGTTTAAAATATCACAATAACTCTTTGTACAGTCCAGGTTTTCAAAAGCAAATGTGTATTCTGAGTAATTCTGAAATTCTGAAACACTTTAACCATCATTCATTTGCTCTCACTGTTGGCCAAATGTACTGTTGGCTGATTGAGTTAAGGGAAATTGACTGATATTTATCTATAGCTCACCAGTCTCTGGATGAAAGGAAAGCGAAACGTATTTGCTACAAAATGCCTCCTGGTAAAATCTATTTTTATCTGTAGCACTATAGGTTGAGTAGCCATAAATAGTGATACAGGAAAGAGTCAACTGAATGTTTATTTGAGTTGAATTTTGGCGTTGCCAGTGAAGTAGTTGATCACTTTTGAATGTTTTAATCAAAATGCATTACTTTTATGCTGTTTTACATCTATGTAGGCCTGCACAATATATTGTTTCAGCATTGATATCACAATGTATGCATTCACAATGGTCCCATTGAAGGACCTGCATTGTGTAGTCAGGATTATAGTTGACCAGTAGCCACTGTAGTAATGACTGACAAGTTTTTTTTCAACAAAGTGCAGCCATAAAATTACTGAAAAGTTCATCGTTTGAATGCATTTTTAAGGCATGTGACTGTGTAAACATTTCAAGCTAATAATTTAACACATTTAAAACATCTGTTACTTTAAGAAAGATTAATTGTATTTATATGTACAATTGAAGTCAGAATTTTTAGCCCTCCTGTTAAATTTGAATAATATTTTTTCCCTAATTTTTGTTTGACAGAGGTTTTTTAAAACATATTTGTAAACATAATAGTTTTAATAACTAATTTCTAATAACAGATTTTTTTTATCTTTGCGATGATGACAGTACATAATATTTCACTAGATATTTTTCAAGATACTAGTCGTCACTACAAGTGCAATTTAAAGACTTAACTAGGTTAATTAGGCAAGTTAGAGTATTTAGTGAAGTCATTGGTTTGTTTTCTAATAATATTGACATTAAAATCTAAAAAAATAAAAATAAAAAGCTGCTTTTATTCTAGCCGAAGTAAAACAAATAAGACTTTCTCCAGAAGAAAAAATATTTTAGGAAATACTGTGAAAAATTCTTTGCTCTGTTAAACATTATTTGGGAAATATTTGAAATAGAAAAACAATGACAGGAGCTAATAATTTTGACTTCAACTGTATATATACACGATGAAGACTATACAGTGTTATTTAACGTTTGATTATTAAATGTAGATACTTGAATACTGCTAGATTTCCAGAAAACCATAAAGTACTGTTTATATCATTTTTGCTCTACTTTTTTTTATTTTTTTAATCAATGCTTGTGATTGGTTTATTATATTTTACTCAGATGCACTGCCCTACAAAACCACCCCAGTTAATCTAAAATGATAAATGATTTCTAAATAGATCTATTAATTTCCTTGGGTGGAAATTTTACTCAAAATTGCAATGTGTATCGCAGAAAAAAATAAATATTGCAATGTCAGTTTTTTTCCAATATCGTGCAGTCATAATTTAATCAAATGATGTTCTCATACACTGTAAAGGTTTAATGGTGCTCAAACATATTAAGTTTATAACATTTTTTTTTTTTACTCTCCTCAGTGTGCTGGCGGCAGTGACTGGTTCAGCGGCAGTGGTGCCAACAGCCGTCATCCCATGAGTTTTCCTTTGGCCTGAGCTGTCTGCTTTGGGCTCCGGCCTAGTTCGTCTGGATCTCTGTGCCTCCGGCGCCACAGTCATGGATCACCCCAGAGAGAAGGAGGGCGATAGGCCGGTGAGGAGCAGTAAAGTGCCCCAGGGGCGCAGCGGGCACTCGCGGCCCTCCAGCTCCTCCGCGTCCTCTGGGGTCCTCATGGTGGGGCCAAACTTCAGAGTTGGCAAGAAGATCGGCTGTGGCAACTTTGGAGAGCTGAAGCTCGGTAAGGAAAGCATTTAGTATCGTAAATGTGCAAAAAATGTCCCATGGAGCAACCTGTTCTTTTCTTAATAGTGCAAAGTAAGAGTTGATCTCTGGAGTTCATCGGGCACCATCATTAGTCAGTCCATTGGGAAACAGTGACCCAAGCCATGTAAAAATTTATAAAGCTGAACTGTGTCATTTGTGTCCTACTAATGGTAGGGATGTGTATTGTTGGTGTGTACTTATTAAAACAGTACCAGTTTTACAAAACCGATACTTTTAAAAATCCTACAAAAATATGTCTGTACAATATAAATTTTACCGTTTACATTTCTATGCTTAAGCACAAACCTTTTTCTTTGCTCAAACACATTTTTTTTTCATTAATAAAAAAAACGAGCAAAAACAAATTAGCCATGTTTCTCAATCCAGTTGCTTTTAAAATAAATAAAAACTCTGTTCTAAGACATGTATACGAAATATTTTACAATTTGGGTCATAACAATACCATATTTCATGCAAAACAGCTCATGATGTTTGCTGAACTAATCTCAAAATTTTCATGGAGGCTTATTGGAAATATTACCTAGCGTCATCCATGCTTTAAGCTAAGGGTGTGCCATTATTTTATTTATTTATTTATTTTTTATCATGGATGATCATATCAGAAATATCAGTATATTATGAGTGCTCATTTTATCCAATACAATACTGTGTGTCAGTGGTTACAGGTTTCCAACATTTTCAAAATATCACACGCAAAGATATATTGAAGAATGTGGGTGACCAAACAGTTTTTGGCTGCTGATTGCAGGAATAAAATTTCTATGGAAGTCAGTGGAGACCAGCAACTGTTACACACATTTCTGGTTTAACACAACTTGAGGCCAGTTAAATGATGACAGAATTTTCATTTATGGGTCAACTATCCATTTGATGCTAATAAAACAACTAATAATTTATTTTGTATGGTTGTTCATTCAATTCCTTAAATGATTCTGCTAAATACACCTACTGTAAAATAGTAAAACCAACATCAGAAAGTATCAAGTAAATCATGAATCACGATTTCCTTGGAAAAAATTGTGATATGATATTTTTGCCATATCGCCCATCCCTAGTTTAAGTGCGTTAAATGTAGCTAGCTAAGCTAACGTTAGACCACCTTTGCCATAAAGAGAATGTGTAGTTGCTACCGCCATGCTCTTCTGAGAATTTTTTCATGTTCAAAACTAAAATGCACAGTAACATCATTACAAAGATGTCTTGATTTTGTACATTTCATAGCTTTCTGACATTCATGTGAGTTTTCTTAATGTGTTCCTGATCAACGATAACCATTCTGACATCCCATCAATGCAGTAACTAGCAATCATGTGTGCTCAGGTATTGTAGTGGCACCAAATTTGTTTTCTGATTCGGTACATACTGGTTATATAGATATTTGGTTTTTGGTACCCAACCCTAACTAGCGGTACCAAATTGAATTGCAAAAATATTATTTTCAAAGATGTTCCCTCCTCAATTTGTTAGTTGAGCAAACAGATTTCTGCCCCAGAATCATAACACTAGTTGAGTTGATCTGATTTGGAGTTCAACTGATGCTCAAATAAAAAGGAAAATAAAATCTCATATGTAAAAATTCCCACACACACTGGGTGCAAAAACAGTTTGTCGTCATTTTTCAGAAGATGGAAGACTGAATCTTTATTGTAGCATAATTTCAAAGTCTAAGGTGATTTCCCATTAATGGTGTCAGCATTGTTTGTTGCATTGAATTCACACCATTGTTCTCTATGAAGTGAAACAACAGCTTCAACATTACCAGGGCAACATGTATTGTATATTGTATATTGAAGAACCTTGCAAAGAGAAGCTCAGAGTTGTATTAATGTTTCCTCTATGAGTGAAATATAATTATGCAGTCGTTGGCATTACATGGTACTAAAATGACAATATTGTTTTATATTATCATTAATGTGTTACAAATTTGCTAAAAAATCTGTCAAGTATTAAATAGACTGCAACATTGGCAGATTATTAAATAGAAGCAAACAGGTTTTTTTTTTTCCTCTAAAGACATTTAAAGGGATAGTTCACCCAAAATAAATCTGTAAATTTACTCCTCACTTGATCAAAAGCCTATTTGATTTTCTTTCTTCTGTTAAACATAGAAGATATATAAAAAATGCTGGTTGCTTGGACCCATTGACTTCCATAGTAATTATGTGAATACTATGGAGGTGGATGGGTCCCAACAACCAGCATTCTTCAGAAATGTATATAAAGAAATGTTTAAAACCCCATCAGGGAGAATAAATGATGAGGTAATTTTTTTGAGTGAATTATTTCTTTATCCAGATTTCTGCAATAATTTGACTTTCTGCCATATTAGCATTAGACCCCGGTTTACTTAAAACAAAATTGGTTGAAGAACTGAAACAATGTCATTACGAACAAAATTTGGTTAAAACTAAGATACTTTTGAGTTTGTTTTGACAGATCGAAACAGCTCACCAAAGTGAACTTTTGAGGGGAGTTCGTATTGGTTCTAAACACCTATAAGCTACCATTGATCTGTGACGATTACACAATGGTTGTTCTGGAACTTCACCTTCATTCGGTTTGGTACATACTGGTTATATAGATATTTTGTTTTCGGTACCCAACCCTAACTAGTGAAATTGAACCAAATTGAATTGCAAAAATAATATTTTCAAAGATGTTCCCTCCTCAATTTGTTAGTTGAGCAAAATAGATTTCTGTCCCAGAATCATGACACTAGTTGAGTTGAACTGTTTTCCATTGGTCTGTGACAATTACACAATGGTGGGAGTGTTCTTGAACTCCATCCTCATTGACGTGTTTCTTATCTACACGGTTGAGACACGAGAAAAAAATCCAGCACAACAACACCAAGTTAGCAACATGAATAATGGAGGGTCGAGTAGCTGAGCTGGTACAGATGTATACTATATGATCGATTGCTGAAAGACTGGGAGGGTTTCTCACACCACTAGACAAGAAGCACAACCACGTCGCACCACATCTGTTTAAGTTCTAAACACTGTTTCATTCATTTGTCTTAATTTTCCTCTTTTCCAACTAAAATGGTTCCAACCAAATCCTTTCATTGTTAAGTGAATCTGTGTTTTTGGCCATTTATAAAGAATCTTGCCTCTTTTCTGAATTAATAAAACATTTTGATCAGTTGAATAAAGGATCCACTGTCAAAGAAAGTTGCTTTTTTTTCGGGTGTAGTATAAACATCTTGTTCAATATTGGTATAACTGTATTAAAACCCTGTTTTTGTTTTACTTTTGTAGGAAAAAATCTCTATACCAATGAGTACGTTGCAATAAAGTTGGTAAGTACATCAAATATATTTGTTTTCTATTCAGCAGTGGCTGGTATTTTTTTAAAGGGGACCTATTATGCCCCTTTTTTACAAGATGTAAAATAAGTCTGTGATGTCCCTACAGTGTATATGTGAAGTTTCTCCTTTTTTAGGCTTTGATCCAAATCCTACCATTTTGTTGACTGTTGCTTTAAATCCAAATGGCATTGTGCTCCCAGCCCTCTTGTAAAAGGGGGTGGAGCTATAAACGCCTATGTGTCAGCATAGGGGGCAGATTCAAAGTTTGGCTGCTTCTCACTCAGGGCTGTTACTAATGGGTGGGGCTTTCCCCCTCCTATGACATGTCCAAAGTGAGAATATAAACAGAATGAAAGTTTTTTTTACAGACTGTTTTTATGAAGTGTGATTATGAAAAGTAGAAATAATTCATTTATACTATTAGAGGCTGACTATATTCACACATTTTTCCCCACACAACTGTGTTTAAACCCCTTATAAAAGTGATTTTTGCATAATAGTTCCACTTTAATGTTTAGGTGTTATCACCATCCCAACATTTTCATAGACCTTGAGTCAGATGTTTAAAATAATACTTGAACATGTCCCTCAGGGTAAGGTTGCACCAGCTCTTCGTAAGTTCTCTCTTTACTGGAACATAAAGTCCACATTAGAGGCTTAGTAATTTGCTAGTTTGTAACTAAATTTGTACTTACTTTGGTTGCACCACATTTTTTTAAGGCAAACTGTAGTTAGTTAAGCTCTCCGTAGTCATGCGTAGTCGCATTGAATGATGTATTATCCAATAAAAATCATTTAAATTGTTAAACTGCTTTAAAATTCTGCAACTAGTGCATCTATGCATTGACAAAGTACATTACATTACAGTCGGTCACTAGAACAGACGCACAAACCTGCATCGCGAGATGTGAATGCAAACGAAATACACACTAAGTTATCAAAACATTCAACTTGAATTTTTTATATATCCTACATATGAAAGAGAAAAGAGCAGGGCGAAAAACTCAGTCATGAAGAAATTCTTATTTTAATTGATGGATACAATTAACACAAAACACGTATTGAAAGAAACTCTTTCACAAACTGAAGGAAAATGCGAGATTTAGGAGGAAAATAAGGCTTTGAGTAGAGTGAGATCATTCTTCATTATCATTGCGAGCTCCTCAATATAAACTAATCTCGCTGTCATCTCTTTTCTGCCATTATACATGGGGGGGAGGCTGCCGTAAACATTTAGTTGGAAGATAGTGTTACGTTTAAACTAAGTTCAGTGGTGCAATTTAAAAATATTTAGTAGTGCGTAAGTTGTAACTTAGTCTCCCTTTAAGTCACAACTAGGCTACATTTTAACTTGCGCACTGCTGGTGCAACCGGCCCCAGGTGTGTTGAAGTCATTTCCCTGGCTGTACGGTGTGAATTCATGTGGACAAAGTAAGAGTTTTAATCAAGGTTTTTTTGGTCCTCCTAAAGGAACCTGTGAAATCGAGAGCCCCACAACTACATTTGGAGTACCGGTTCTACAAAACATTAGGCAGTGCAGGTAAGTTTGTTTTATCGCCTTTCTTTACCTGAATAAATACTCGTTTATAGGGATGTAACAATTCACTGTGAGTCGATTCAAAAATCGATTCAAATATGTGACTATATGCTGGATAAGTTGGCGGTTCACTCCGCTGTGGCGACCGCAGATTTATAAAGGGACTAAGCCGAAAAGAAAATAAATGAATGAAGGAAGAGCTTTCTTTAATTTGTATTGTTCATTTTTGATTTGGAATTTGTTTTAAATTTGTAGTGTAGCTGCACAGTCAAATCTTTAGTTTGTTTATATTAAAGAGTTTTATTTAGTTTGTATTATTCACTTTTTTATTTGGATTTTGTTTTAAAATTCCAATTTAGTTAAATTTTGAGAAAAAAAAGAAAGTGCTCTTGTTCACCTTAAATTTGTCTCAAATAATTTTGTTAGAAAAATCGTGAGATTAGTATCGTGAGTCGGGTGAATCGTTACATCCCTACTCGTTTATATTACATTTTTGTTCCATTCAGTCAGTGTGTTCGCTCCTTGTATCTCCTCTACCTTTAGCTTTTAGCCTTCATCTTCACAC
>CAIGQW010053650.1:2004661-2018151 GCA_903798125.1 Danio choprae | reverse complement strand
AACTAATTTCTAATAACTGATTTCTTTTATCTTTGCCATGATGACAGTACATAATATTTTACTAGATATTTTTCAAGATACTAGTATTCAGCTTAAAGTGACATTTTAAAGGCTTAACTAGGTTAATTAGGTTGATTAGGCAAGCTCGGGTAATCAGGCAAGTCATTGTATAACGATGGTTTGTTCTGTAGACAATCGAAAAAAAAATTGCTTAATGGGGCTAATAATATTAACCTTAAAATGGTTTTAGATAAATTAAAAACTTCTTTTATTCTAGCTAAAATAAAACAAATATGTTTTTCCCCAGAAGAAAAAATATTATAGGAAATACTGTGAAAAATTCCTTGCTCCGTTAAACATTATTTGGGAAATATTTGAAGAAAAAAAAAATTCACAGGAGGGCTAATCATTCTGACTTCCACTGTATATCAGTGTATTGGTGGCCATGTTGGAGTTGGCCAAAATATGCAGATGTCTTGCATAATTCATGCAGCAGATTTGCGCTTTAGACAGTTTGTGGAAAAGATCTTGGTAATTGGTGTTTTTTCCCATTTTTTTGTGGGAAAAAATAGGACTTCAAAAGTGCGATTTGTAAGTGATTTTGGGAATAGAAAGATTTAGGTGTTTTCTTGGGGGTGTCCATGGATTCTGCAGCTGAGTAATAATAAATAAAATAAGCTTTCCACAGTTTTTATTTATTATCTATTTATTTTTTATTATCAGGTTTTTACAAATATACAAAATATACCAAATTTATATCAAGTTTTGTATAGGTTTGTCCTTTTATATCAGCTATCTGCTTTAACGTGTAAAGAGTCGGCCAATCTTTCTATATTGGTGTATTTTTGGTTTCTGAAAATTTAAGCTTTGTCCTAAAAACCAAAACCAATAAAAATAAAAATAATCAAATATAACATAGATAAGTTTTTTTTATTGTAATACATTACAATTTTACCCTTTTCACCATATTTCCAAACAAGAAATTTAACTTTAAGCAAAAGAGACTAAAGTTTGTGGAACTTATTTTGTTATTATATTATATATGTCATATATATATATATATGTATATGTTATATGTCATAGTATACTACTCTAAAAAAAATAATAAAGGGAACACCTAAACAACACAATGTAACTCCAAGTGTTCCCTCTATTTTTTTTAAACAGTATATGTTAATTGTCATATAATATATTGTATAATATTATGTTGTAGAATATTATATTATATTATGTCAGTATATTATAGTACAGTGTTTCTCAACCACGTTCCTGGAGGACCACCAACACTGCATGTTTTGGATGTCTTCTTTGTCTGTCACATCCATTACAGGTCTTTCAGTCTCTGCTAATGAGCTGATGATCTGAATAAGATGTGTTTGCTTAAGGAGACGTGGAGCCCTTTTTAAAATCAAGATTCCATATTAAGGCAAGTCTAGTGGTAAATTATTGGTGAAGCATTTATCTGCTCGTGGAGTGGCTGCGTGCTTTGATTACTTCACGCTGCACTTTGATTCAGGAAGTGGTGGCTCAGGCGTCACAGCAGCTCGGTGACACTTGCCTCGGTGACACAATGCAAATGCTTCGTTCAGTGTGTGGATGATGTCAGTGCACGTGGGCGTGGCCTCAGTCATACAGTATTCACAAACAGTCGTTTCCTCAATCTGTATCTCAATGCTGTGTATATTAGCATAAGATATAGACGTGTTCCCAGAAGCAACTGCCTCAGCAAGACTGTGCCTTGTTGTGTATAGCCAGCCAGTTTTTCTTGTGTTTGCATTGAGTAGATTGCTAGCTAGATAGACGTTTTATGATCATCTTGGGGGAATTCAGCATGTGGTGCTGCATAGTTTTGCGCTTTAGTCATTTTACAGGTGTCATGTTTAACAGAGCAAGGATAAAAGGCAAGAATAAAAGCAGTGTTTATTTTTTTATTCAATATTATTAGCCTGCTTAAGATGTTTTTAGTTTTTTCAGATTGTCTACAGAACAAACATCGTTATACAATGACTTGCCTAATTACCCTAACTTGCCTAGTTAACCTAATTAAGCTTTTAAATGTCACTTTAAGATGACTACAAGTATCTTGAAAAATATATCTAATAAAATATTATGTACTTCCGTCATGGTAAAGATAAAAGAAATCAGTTATTAGAAATTAGTTATCAAATCTATTATGTTCAGAAATGTACTGAAAAAAAAAACTTCTTTCTGTTAAACAGAAATTGGGGGAAAAAATATACAGGGAGGCTAATAATTCAGGAGGGCTAATGTTCACAACAGATGCGGATCAAGCGTAAGTGATTAACATGTTAAGTCAATGCAAAGACGTGAATAGACATCCTACGGAGCTCTTCGTGCGAATGAGGCGCCACGAATGATGCGATTTGTGTGAATGAAGCGGCGCGAATTGAGCTTTTTGCATTTGACACGCGAATCACTCGAGTTGGAGAATCTGAACTTAAGCGGACATTCACACCCCGTTAACCAATCAGGAGCTTGCTCTTGTAGGGGCGGGATTATGGCGTGGCGCCTGTTGTTGGTGTCCCGAGGGGTAATCCTTTTGCCGACACTGGACAACAGTTCATCAAACTGGGCTCGGCTCAGTCGGACAAATATACGCTGTTTTTCAGCCTTCCTAAATCACAGCTAATCTCTCGATTAAAAACCCTGTTACCATTTAGCAATGAAGCTCGAGTCACTGGGCAGACAGAAGCTCCCCCCGTGACACAAATCTGTGTCTATTATGAAGTGAATTTGACTCGCGAATGAAGCGAGTAAACTCAAAATGTTCACAAGCGAATATTGCAATTGATTTGCCCTTGCCGTGTCTGGTGTGAGCACAGCAAAATAATTCTAACTTCAACTGTATTTTTTTTTCACCTGAGATTTTTAAAATGTGGGATTTGGTTTGTAGTGCATATTATTTTCCCCAAATACTGCTGTCTGAGTTTTTGTTGCTTAAAGGGAATTTCAATTCAATTTCTTTTGTATAGCGCTTTTTACAATGATTATTGTTCCAAAATAGATTTATAAATTATGCAAAATCTGTAAAAATCAGAAAAGTTAAGGTGTCGTGTATAGGATGAACAGTAAACAAAGTTAACCTGCAGTTATGCAATACAGTGTCCTCTTCAAAAAGTTGACGTCTATGTGTATAATACATTTTCACACATACATACATTTCACCCCAAAATTAACATTTTCTCATTTACTCACCTTTAAGTGGTTGTAAACTTTTATACATTTCTTTATTCTGTTGAGCACACAAAATAATATATTCTGAATCTGAAGAATGTCGGAAAGCAGGAACTGTTAACATCCATAGTAAACGCACTATGGAAGTCAACAGTTCCTGCTTTCCAACATTCTTCAGTATAACTTTGTGTGTGTTCAGCAGAAGAGTGAAACTCAAACAGGTTTGAAACAGGTGGAGGATCTTTGGTTTTTGTGGATGAACTATCCCTTTAATATTTTTTTCAGAATGCATTATACTTTTTTATCTTGGATTCATTGTATATAGAAAGTTTAAATATGCATTGTTTAATTCAAATATAAATTCTTAACTACTTTATAATTATTAAACTTTGTTAGATTTAAATAACTTATTGTGTCCTTCCTGAAGTTAATTAATTTATTTTTTTATCTTAATCTTTCATCTGAATGACAATGTAAGATGATCCACATAAATATTAAGAAGTGGAGATGTTCAACATCGTTAATAAACAAACGTTTCTTTAGCAACACATTAGTATGGTTTCAGAAAGATTCATGTGACACTGAAGGATGTCTCATTTTTTACACGGAGCGATCGTTTGGATTTGTATCAAATAGTGAGCATTAAATCAATACGTCTTTATCAATCAAATGCTCAAGAAAAAAACTTAATTGATTAATATTTTATATATGTAGGCTTAAAATAATTTTGACATAGTAAAGTAATTTTATCTGGCTTTTTTTAGTGAAATGTAATTATGTAGTGACATGATTATAAATTGCATACTTATTACAGTCAGCAGTACTGAGAAAGCTTCTTTTGATAGCCATTGCAGTGGATTACATTATTATACATTAGTGTCTGTGAACAGGAGTGTTACTCTCATTCATTACAGTGAACTCCATCACCTCTACAGTATCCTGAGTCAATGCATAAATGAAATGATGATACGTTGGTAGCATTAATCTTCCTTGTGCATTTAAATGATCTTTAACATACTTCTAAAGTATTAAAGGAATAGAAACTTCTGTAATCATTTACTCACTCTCAGGCTGTTCCCATACATAAATGTCTTTGTTCTGGTTAGAAAAAAATGAAGATATTTGGAAGAATGTCAGTAAACAAACAGATCTCAGCACCCATTTACTGCCCAAAATAATACTATATAATTGGGTGGAGGGATCTATTTGGTTTCTGTCATCCTTCAAAATACCAATCCTTTGTGTTCTTCAGCAGAACAAAGACATTTAGACAAGATTGAAACTGTCTGACAATTGTTCGGTAAAGTTTATTTTACCAACCTTAATTAACCATTGTGTTTTTTCCAATTATTATTGTTATTATTGTTCATTAATTTTTATTATAGATATTTTTCATTCTTTCATTTTCCTTCGGCTTAGTCCCTTTATTCATCAGGGGTCGCCACAGCAGAATGAACCACCAACTTATCCAGCATATGTTTTACACAGCGGATGCCCTTCCAGCTGCAACCTAGTACTAGGAAACATCCATACACACTCATTCACACTCATACACTACGGCCAATTTAGTTTATTCAGTTCACCTATAGAGCATGTCTTTGAAATGTGCGGGAAACCGGAGCACCCGGAGGAAACCCACGCGAACACGGGGAGAACATGCAAACTCCACATAGAAATGGCAAATGACCCAGCCGAGACTCGAACGAGTGACTTTCTTGCTGTGAGGTGACCGTGCTAACCACTGAGCCATCATGTTGCCCATTATAGATATTAGTTTTAAGGTAACAAAACATTCACTTAACTGTTTTCCCGAGGCTCTGGAACTCTCTCCCTGCACTGAAATCTCTGGGATCAGTTGAACTTTTTAAAAACATTTAAAGACACATCTTTTTGGTCAAGCTTTTAATTAACTCTATGGTTTTACATGAGTGTTTCTGTACTTGGATTATTAACTTTATTTGGATTATTAACTTGTTTTGATATGTTTCTTTTATAGATATGTTTTCTTTTACATGTTTTCTGGTTTTCTTTTATCATAAAGCACTTTGTCACTTAATGTCTGTGAAAGGTGCTATATAAATAAACCTTTAATTACTTTATTATTATTATTATTATTATTATTATTATTATTATTATTATTATTATTATTATTATTATTATTATTAACCCATGGTTTTAACAAATTTTAAAATGTACAGTTAAAAGGTAAAGTTTAAACACGGATAATAGTAAGAGATTAGTTTTATTTCTGAAGACTTCTGTTGCAGTGAAAACTTGAGTAATGGCTGCTGAAAATTGAGCTTTGTCTTCACATCAGTAATAAAAATAAAATAGAGAAGTTTCTCTTCAAAGACAGCTTTGTCAATTCAACCACAGATACAGGATATACACAGAATCAAAATTACTCCTAAAACCTAGGTGCATAACAGATAATAATAATACAAAAAGTAGAACAACATTTTTTGTTTGTTTTTTATTTATTTAAAAGAAATATATTATTTTAAAATGATAATTAAATGCCAATTAAATAATAAATTAAAAAATAATAAATTAATATTAATATAATATTGAAAAAAATTAATAAAAATGTATACATTACTGGAGTATTTTCAACCATTAAATTCAGCTTTAGGCTAAAAAAACGTTTATTGATCTAATTTTTTTTTACTGTTCTGGGGTATATGCACAGCTAGTGTTTTTTCCCTAACCGATAAACTTCAGGTGAAAGGTTGCTGTGACTATTTGCAATTGCATGCAGTTCCTTTTACAGCATCGATGTTGTAATGTAATTAAAATACAATCAGTTAGAAATAGACTTTCATTCATTTAGTTGTTCAAGCGTAAAACAAAATGAAAGGCCATTTAAACGCAAACGTCGTCAGGAGACCACAGAAACCCCATTGAAAATTCTGTGGTAAAATACATTTTCATATTTTACAAACATGGCGTGGAACAATGGAATTGAATGCAGTGCTTCTTGTACATTAAGAGACCCACTTTATATCGTATCTGGCAGTGAAGATCAGTGATTTTAAAGAAAACAGACCTTAAGCGTGGTGATTTTGTAACGACATCCAGTTCACCTTGAACTGGCTAACTGAAAATGAAAAGTTCTTCTGCATATATACCCTGTTTTATACTGTTACATTATATCATATGCTATATTACATTGCGTTGGAGTAAATGACAGATTTTCCATTATTGAAGAAATGCCAGCACGATCGCCTCAACTGCATGGTAAATATTTGCCTGCTGTCATTTCCAAGTGGAGTTGAAGTAGCGGATGTGTGATGATGTGCAGTTTTTCAGGGCAGTTGGATCAGCGGAGACAGGAAAAGGGGTGGCAGCAGCAGCTGATCAATAATTTAGCACAGTGACTGACCGTCTACAGCAGCATCTCCGCTAAAGCCTGCTGTCTTCTGGGCTTGGCAGAGATGTCTTTTTAGCTTGCGCTGGACTGTATTTGGGGCCGTGCGTGTGTCCTCCAGCCAGGGGCTGTGATGATTCAGCACTTCAGGAAAGGTGGCTCTCTCTGACCACGAGCGTTTCCAGGATGTTCACTTAGTGCTGTTATTGCATGACGTCTGAAAAGCAGTCGGCTGATTAAACTGCCTGGCAAGTGGAGCTGGTGTAACTCTACACCGGTGCCTTGGTCAGAGGAAAAAACAAAAGCACATCATCAGGGTCTCGCGTAAACGCTGAAGCCCTGACCCCCTCACAGAGGCCGCTGGGGTGGAATATGCAAGCTATCTTTTAAAACAAATGGCAATGAAAATAGAAGCAGAGAATTTTTATTTTTATTTTTTATTTTTAGAAATCCAGCTATTAAGGCTCTGGTATACAATGAGCCCTCACCATAATGTGGTTCACCTTTCGCGGCCTCGCAGTTTTGCAGATTTTTTTGTGCAATTTGACTTTGCATTAGTGCATTTGGTCTACAGCCATTCAGGACGCAGAACACTTGTCAATCAATTTCCTCCTTGCTGTGTTTCCTGTACAGTGCAGAATGCATATATTACATATACATATTTACATATCTGGAAGTGTGACTCTAAAAAGGCTGTACTGTATGTTTGCAAGTTTTCTCCCCAAGAAACCCCACAATGTCGACAAAATGTTCTGCACTGTCAAAGGCACCTGCCCAAAAGGCAGAGGAAGATGCTAACCATCGCACAAAAAGTTGAACTTCTGAACATGCTAAAGGAAGGTAGAAGTTTCATTAGTGTTTAAGCAAGAGAGAAGAGTGTGAAAAGGTTAATGATAGTCTTAGAAAAGTGTATAAAGATTGTAGTGAGACTTAAAACATCTATAATAATTGTAAGAAGTACAACGGACTACTTCACGGATTTCACCTGTTGCGGGCTTTTTTATTACTTTTATTATTCATAACTCTCACAATTAAGGAAGGACCACTGTACTTCAAACTAAATGGAAGAATGAATAAAATTCTTCATTTGAGAGCAAAAAGAGATTCTTAGAGTGACAGTTAAAAAAAATAAAAATAAAAAAGCACTCTTCCCAGTCAGTGCAACAATCATTTTGCCTACAGTTGAAAAGTCATAATTATTAGCCCTTCTGTGAATTTTTATTTTTTATTTATTCCTTTTCAAATATTTCCCAAATGATAACAGAGCAAGGAATTGTTTTTTATATTTCCTATATATATTTTCTTCTTCTGAAGAAAGTCTTATTTGTTTTATTTCGGCTAGAATAAAAGCAGTTTTCTTTATTAAAAAAAAACAAAAAAGATTTTAAGGTCAATATTATCAGCCTTCTTAAGCTGTTTTTTTCCGATTGTCTACAGAACAAACCATACATGACTTGCCTAATTAACCTAGTTAATCCTTTAAATTGCACTTTAAACTGTAATGTCTACTCCTCAACGCAGCAGCAATGACGGCTGTGTGTTTTTATTATTATAAACCTTTTTTTATTATTAAAGAAAAGATATATTTGTTGTACATGTCCATAAAAGATTATCTGAATTATATTACTTAAAGCAAAATAATGACAACAAAATGTCAATCTTCATATTAATAATCATAATGGAAGTGTTAAACATTTCAAATGATTCATAATTTATGCTAAAATAAATATATAACTTGTATATGTAAAATAACTTTTTTATAAATCTTTTGTGCTTTGTTGGTTATTTTATTTTATATGTGCAGCAAAAGCATGAAATGTCATATCATTAGAAAATACCCCCCCCCAAAAAAAAATATAGAAAGTATATAAATACATATGAAATATAATATAATGTAATGTAATGAGGTTAAAAGTCTTCTCAAAAAGCACAACATTTTTAATCTGAAGAATACATTTTATGTATGTCAAACTGCAAAATGCCCAAACTACAAAAAATCGTATACATTACATTATTTCATTATGTTATGTTATATTATTTACACCCACAAATATTTAATCATAAATTAGATTGTCGTGTCGTCCTCTCAGCAAGCGTTTGTTTGTTTGCTGAACTCCAGCAAGAAAGCAGCTCAGGAAGTTGGGCTGGGCTCTTGGTGTTCAGGTGAAGGAGATGCTATTGTGACTATAGGAGGATGTGCTTCCCCTTTCGCCCTCTACTCTGCAACCCGACCCTGAGTTCTACCCTCCCCCAGACACCAACGTGAGCTCTTACATACGGCCTTTCCATTTACTTCTGCCCTTCATCAGCACTGGGAGACTCTTATACTTCACATTGCAAGACTTTTGAAACCGAATTATCACAGACATCTTCTTTTCTTCAGTCACTGTGTGATTGCAAAACGATTCCCAATGGATAAAGAGCTTACACCAATAGCATTGGAGTGCTCGTCTTTTGACCTTCATCCTTTTGAAAGAATGTGAATTAACTGATTATAACTGAATGTGCCGCATTGATTAATTGGTGAAAAATAAGTCAGTTGTAAAAGTAGTCGACAAGTTTTATTATCGATTAGTCCGGTGTTGGTGGGGCATACCCTGAACATCCATTAGTGAGAAGACTATGCGTTTTTATACTATACTATACTATACTATACTATACTATACTATACATTAATATAATCCAAATTTTATGTGCAATTCTATAGTATTCAGTATAATTATATTGTATTACACTGTAAAACAAATGCTGGGTTCCACACAATCGATTTGTGTTGGGACAACATGAAGGAATTAAGTTAGCTTATTATTTTTTACAAATTTAAATGGGTTGAACATAAAAGATTTAAGTTGTCGCAAAAAATATCAAGATTTGTGTTCTTTCAGCTCATTTTAAGTAAGTAGTTTGAACAAACAACAAATTATTATTTTTTTGAGTGTATGTTCAGCGTGTAGTGCCTGTGATTTATATATCAAGATTTTTTTTCAGAGCATAAATGTACAACATCATATGTTTTTTACCATGGTAAGAGACACTAAAGCCTGGTTTATACTTCTGCAGCGAGTGATCGACGTGACCCACAGCACATGTCTTGCGCGTTATCATGCATTTATACTTGTTGTCATGCATTTATACATCAGGTTTTTATGTTCCTCTGTGTCAAGTTTTTTCCGCCGGTGTTTTGTTTTTTCTGAGTGCTACCTTAATGTAGAAGTAGCACAAACTCGCTCATTTTGAGGCGGGAACCGGCGGACGTGCAACAGTAATCATATGGTAAACACAAAACAAAACTTTCCATCTGGAGCTCCTTCACAGGACTTGACACTTGGAAACACTCGCTCCATCGGGCTCGCACGGCTTTTACCTCCGCCCACACTTGTCAGCGCTACCAAGCCGACCAATCACAGAGCTTGCGCTACGCGTCGTTGCGACGTGTAGTTAAATTTTTTTGAGAGGTGTGCAGCATCGCCGACGGCCATGGCAAGGGCTATGCGACCACGTGTAGGCTGCACTGGAGCATACGCGTGCGCTTGACGCAGAAGTATAAATCAGCCTTAACTGTGCATTCACACCAAAGACAGCGAGAGTTGGTCGAAATTTATAAAAAGCATGCATTATTGTCATTAGGGCAGAATAATTCAAGAAAGCATCCAGATGTGCTGATGAATGAAATGTCCCATAATATAAAGCGTGTGTCTGAGAGGTGTAGTCCTGGTGGAGGAGGTGCACTGTGTGTCTGAGGGTGGGCTTCTCCATTGGAGTCCCCGCTGAGCTCTCTCTCGCTCTCTCTTTCTCCCTCTCTCTCTCTCTCTCTCTGTCCCTCTCTCCTCATGCTTTATGGATGGGGGATGGAGTCTCTCAACCTTCTCTTTGTCATTCTCACCTTCCTCCCGCACAGCATGTTTAGTCTGAATTTAACACTTGCTTCATGACGGTGTGTTACAGGGCAATACTAGTCAATTATATAAGATTGGTTCAGTCTCTCGTTTGTGCTTAGCTGATGTGGTGTTTCTCTTGTTAGAAATCCCGCAAAACCCATAGTGCATAAACAGAGCCATGTGTATGCAATAATGAAATCTATTTACATAACAGACTTTGTCAGGTGGCTTGATATCTTCCCTAGAGATTGAAATCTTCTGTTTTGAGCTTAAACCCTGGTTATGTCCGTTTGTGACTTTGTTGTCTTGCAGTTCTGGTCAGTCATAATTCTTGTATACATTCATATTTGATACATAAATGAATCTAAATGAGCAAAAATTCTAAGAAAAGTTTTCTTCAACAATAGCCTTAGAAAAATCATGTTTATTTTAAATTGTAATGCTCAAACACTCGCTCCATCGGACTCGCAGCTCTCAGCACCTCCCACACTCTTCACAGATACCGAGGCGACCAATCACAGAGCTTGTGCTACGCGTCGTTGCGATGTGTAGTTACATTTTTTTGAGATTGTTGGCGTCAGCTACGGCGAGGGCTGTGCGACCGTGCGAATCCTGCGCCAGACCATACATGTGTGCTTGACGCAGAAGTATAAATCAGCCTTAAATAAAATTGCAGCGCCGTGCTGTATCTGACAACCCGAGGTATCGCAGACTGCATGAGGTCTTTCTATAACCGATATAAAATAGATAGATTTTTGCAGATAGTGCAAAATGGTCCAGGCTGGCCAAAATCGGCAGGACATTTGCAGCAGTAAAACAAAAAATTGCAAGCTTCTCTTTAGAGATCGCAAAATCATCCAAATTCTGGAGGGACTGCTGAACACAGCATATGCTTGTTTTTCTGTTAATCATAATGCAGGCTTCACACAAAACATGGAATGAAGTATTTTTCGCAAGTAAATTACATTGTAAATGCAAACGCACGAGTAGAGGCACATTTTTATAGCACGTTGAGGATGATGCAATACTTTTGATTCAGAATATGCCCCATCTAATGTGTAAAGTTTAAATAATACAAATAATTGAACTTGAGCAAAAAATTGACTTTAGGTGAAAACATTCCATGAGTAAACCAGGGCAAGTGATGCGGGGCTTCGAATAGGGTGTGAACCAAGCATAAGTCATGGAAAAATTCAGCTTTCCCGGATATACCTTTATAACAGTGATGGGTAGTTCTTGAACAATTCGTTTATTTTGAATCACACTTTTGTATGACTCGAGAACGATAAGTCCTCTCAGGGAGTGATTCGTTCGTTTGTGCATGCGCACATTTGTGCAGGTGGAATAGAATATTTGTTCCTTCTAGTCCTCTATCGGGTTTGAGTCGTTCGTTCATCATGTGGAAAGACAGAAGCCAATCATATGCAGTTAGAGCCGGAAAAAGATTTGGTCTGTTCATTTCTCGAGTCCTCTGGTTTGAGTCATCTTTCTTTACATGCTGTCACGTGATGATCGAATGATTCAAAAACCAGAATACTCAAGGTGAACTAATCATGGCTCCTTTCAGTTCAGACTGTGTGCATTGGTTAAGCTTATATGGGACTGTCTGTGTGACGTGAACGAACCACTCAAATTTAAAGACCTGTCAGAAGAGGTGAGCAGACATAATCATAGGCAAAAGACCAGGTAAACAATAAATAATTATTTTCTCTTTTTTATAGCATTCTAGTTAGGACTTGTTTGTAGTGTGATCAACATTTGGTGTAGTTGAAGATGAGTTTGGAAGCAACTCATATCATTTTAATAATATTTTGGCAAATTGAACGAAATGACTCAAAAAGATTCATTCATCTCATGAACGAGACTCAAAGGTCCGAATCAGTAAAATGATCGAACTTCCCATCACTATTTTATAATAAACCTTTTATTACTATGCTTATGTTAAGTGTTTGGGCTTTGAATTAAGCTTGTTATTTCACAATCTTATATAAAATATGCATTTTTGCTGTAAAAATTCTGTTAAAATGCACTAAAAAGTTGTCAACAGGAGTAAGTCGGACATCACTTCACATCTGATCACAGAGGATGCACAGACATGCCCAGACATGATTTTTCTCTTTAAGAGGTCTGCATTTGGCAGCATCGCTCAGCTTGATATCATACAGTGATGTCACAGCCCTTCCAGCTGATTCTCATCCATTCAGAGGAAATGTCATACAGGATTCTGGCCAGTCCTGCATTCGGCCAGATTAAACTACCTTTCTCGGGATATTAAAGGAGCGGTAGTGGAATATCAGACGGAACAATAGCCATTAAATGTATCCTGCAGTGCTCTATTGGGCTTCTTAGAAAACATTTATTTCCCGTAAAGGTAGATGGAGTGTTCTCTAATGTAAGATAGGAGCACAGTCGGTGACGAGGCTGTTAGTGATGATTACTCATCTTCTGCTACACCACTCTGTGATGGTGTGATCAGAGTTCTCTTTCTCTCTCTTTTACATAGCGCAACAACAGTTAATGCTTTTATTTCTGAGGCTTCTACGGTATGCCCTTTTTGTTTAAAACGAGAAACAGTTTTTTATGCTTATATGAATTGTTTTAGATTGAAAATGTGGGTTAGTTTATTACTTAGTTGAATCTTTCTGTAAGTGCATTGATTTTTGGTTTCAAATATGTTATGAAAAATATTTATTTGTCGTTGTTTGAATTTTATTGTTTAGGTTTTATAATTTAGGTTATGCAAAATTATAAATTTATATGAGTTAAAAAAAGATATAACTGAGTTCAGATCATGATATTAATGTTACTTTTTTAGATAGTCAAAATAATTTTTATAGTTCTTTGGATGATCTTAGCACATTTGAAATGAAATGGTGTAAATGCGAGGCTCTGTGGTTTATTTCTTTTTTCTTTTTTCCCAATTTATTCATTTTACTTAAATTCAGAACTTCATTGGTATGACTTGTCAAGTATTGCCAAAGCATTTCACATTACATAAACATTTAAACACACACACACACACACACACACACACACACACACACACACAC
>CAIGQW010053650.1:1989100-1999661 GCA_903798125.1 Danio choprae | reverse complement strand
ACCTTAAGAAAATTGAGTAAATCCAATGAACTATTTTTATTTTTATTCAATGAACTATTTTTTATGTCTCCACAACATTTGGAAAAAATGTAAATTGTGACTTTTTTTTTTACAATAGGAAAAACAGTAGGCATCTTTTTGGTTAATTAAAAATATAATTAATTGTTCTACATTTCTGAATTGCATCTCTGTACATCATAAGTAGCTGTAATTAAATTACCTAAAAATTAAAAGTAATCGGTTACTTTTTCTGTGGAAATGTAAACTAATTACAGTAGTCAGTTACTTTGTAACTAATGGCCCGTTTCCACTGACTGGTACGGTACGGGTTGGTACAGGTCATCTTTGTCAGGCTTGCATTTTCACGCCCAATGGTACCCTTTTGGTGGGTGTGCTGTACGACAAAGTTTTAGTCGACGTTCACATCATAAGAGAAGCACTTCTCACAAAGCAGATGCTTTATACACATAAATACTTGTGTATAAATGTTCAATACTAACTTTTCTATAAACAAAATTTAATTATAACTGCAGATCAATGTGTGAAAAAGCCTACTGCAACGTCTGCAATTATGTAAAATAAATAAATAAATGCAACATATATGAACACATACAGTCCCTTACAGTCTCTGATATGTTACCAATTACAGATAAACTACACACAGCATACATTTAGTACTTTTTTGGGGTTCAAAAACAACAGGCAACTGACAAAGTCCACAGTCAGTGTAAACCTCTCATCTGTATCTTTAATCTTCCCCAGCACATGTAACCTCTTCAAGTCATTCAGAGTTCATAATAGTCCAAAAGGTGGTGATAATAGTTAAACATGGCAGTTTGTTCATGTGTTAGGTTGCTGAAAAAATCATTTGCTCCTGTTTTTTCCGGCTTCTCCTTTGTTTTTTTGCGCTTCACTCTCGCGTTTGTCCGTTTCTGAAAGGATGTCAGAAGCACTTCAATAATCTCACGCACGTTTTTATCATCAGCTCAAAAAGTTTGTTATTTCAAATATTGATGCGATCACGTGTTCTCTGGAGAAAGTGAAACTGCTTGCACTTTTAGACGGCCTCGTAAAACAAAAACAGGACACGACAGATTTTGTTCTTCTTGGCTTTGTGGCTGTTTATCAAGACGACGACAAGGTTTGTTTGAGATTAGGTCGACCATGGCTCGTTATTATATGCATATAGTATTACGATGTAATGTTTCGGCTGTGTTTTAAAAAAATGCCGGTTCCTTTGTTTTCATTCTCCTGCTTATGTATGCGCTAGTGATGTTTCTCTGTAAACCAATAGCATTCAGCTGTGCGTCTAGCTCCGCCTTTTGGTACGCTTTTATCGTGCTAGGTACCCTTTGCAAAGGGATACCCAAAAAGTGGTACAGTATGGTTCACTTTTTGGTACCTTTTGACAGTGGAAACAACCTTAAAAGCGTAACGAACCGTACCGTACCACTCAGTGGAAACTGGCCATAATTACACCCAACACCACCCAACACTGGCTGTTCCACACTGTCCAGCAGTGTTCAGTTGGTTTAATTCTTTCTCCAGACTTTCAGGCTTTTACACCAGACTCTGAAAGCATTACGCTATAAAACCCATTAATTTCAGTGGCTTGCGTCAAGCATTTGTTACTGCTAATAATTGGTTATTACAAAAAAAGTCTGGCTTATTGCATCCATTTTCAGTTTTGACCCAGAGTAATCATTTCAGTGCATCTATAAATAAAATGAAATCTGATCATGGTTTGGCACGTACTTCAGTTTTGGGCTAACGTTTCTGCACAACAAGAATAAGAATCAAATTCGCAAAATATATATATATATATATTTTTTTTTTATTCATTTTGAAAAGACAGTCATGTTTGGTCACAATCAGCTACAGAATGGAAAGGCTGCTTGTGATTTATAAAAGTGCAAAATTAATAGAATAATGAAAAATAACTTTTATTTTTCAAATTAAGGGACTATATATTAATCTAAGCTCATTTTATATTATATTATATTATAATATATTATATTATAATATATTATAAGCTAATTTAACCTAATAAAGGTTAAGCCCAACACTCTACAACAACAGAAACATACAGAAAAAAATAGCATTAAATGTAAGTTTTAACAACCCCCAAAATAAATAAAGTAAAATGCTTTAGAATTATTATATCTTTAAGATTAACCGCATTTTCAGTAGTAGTAGTGAGTGAAAGCGGTAACTATGTCATCAATCATTGAGAAAACTCTCTCGCTTGGGCCTGAGGTTGCAGGTATTGCCAGGTAACCCTTTGCTATCTTGGTGTGGAGAAGGGATCGCGAACTGGCTTATTTCAGTGTAATGTGTGCTCGAGCACTTTTAATAAGTACTTGAAGCCGGGATCTGATACTACTCTATATGGGTGCATTGCAGAGGAAATGTATATGCCAATTGCCTCTGTAATAACTTTAGTCTGGTCTACTCTCACATCTAAAAGCTGCAGGGATTAGTTGAACTACTGTAGTCTATTTCTGCCTATCACACACCGGTGGCTGGCACATCTGGGTGATATGTGGTATGAATAGGCCTGTCAATATATTGACTTATTGTCCAAAATATGGAAAGGAGCTTGATCATTTTAGGTGCGCTTCATTTGTAAGTTCATTTGTGATTTCGGCAATCGCGACTTCTTTTACTGCGAGTTAATCAACAACAAATTGTGACTAAATGATAATTAATGTTCTACAAGCTTGATTACCTTTGATTAAACTGGACTTCTGGTCACCCTAAAGGCTATAGAAACCTCTAGCCCAGTTGTAGTTCACTGACCAAGAGATATAAGCTACCCATTAAACAAAAAGGTAAACATGTTGGTGTCTCTTTCTTGAAATCTGCACACATGCTACAAAATACTATAGTAAAAAAACAGAACTGGTTGCCGATATTGTTGAGGCAGCTGTTTCTTTTAAACTGGCTTTGTTATTACTTCTAGTTCTTGTTACCTTGCAGTTTTATTTTTAACACTCATTGTTTTATACCATTTATTATTATTATTATTTTACACTCTTTTTATTAAATCTTTTACATTGGCATAAAAATCCAGAAAATTTTCTTTTTTACCCTGTATACCGTATATGACTGTTGTAAAAAAATAATAAAGAAAAAGAAATTAAGGCGAAAATGGGGTAAAAAACTAAATAAAGGAAAAGAAAAATAATAAACTGGGCTGTTTCCGTTAGTTTTCAAGTATTCAATAAAAGGGGTTCCATGTTACATAAAAGTTCTTAAACTTTTATTTTTTTAGGGGAAAGTCTGATCTTTTCAAGCTCATAACATTTGTTATCTGTGCTGAGCAGTGTGGATAACATTTAGTATTATGTATTTGTTTCAAATATATTTTCACATTCTGATTTTAATGAAAAAGCATTATTAAAACAGGGTGTCTGCAGGGTCCTAAAAAGTCTCAAATTTCCAAAGCACAAGACCTTAAGCCTTAAATGTGCTGAAATATTGTGTTGTAGATCTTAAATTTTCAAACAGGTCTTAGTTTTCCTATAGCCAAGTAAAGCTACCCAATAGGTTTTTGTTGCAAAGAGATTCACAATTCACATCTGTTTTTGTTTTAGTTTTTTTGTTTTTTACAGCAAATTCTTCAAATTTCCTAATCTGAGAAAGAAAACTAAAAACAATTGCACAATTCCTCATGATAATAATAGGCAATATTCCTTTACATTAACTTACATTTATGCAAAAATTATTTATAGATGGAAGGTGGAGCAAACATAATATTTATAAATGGGCACGAAACTAAAGGTTTTATGCATTTAGTTGAATTGGAGTTCTATATTCAATCAATTTGGACAAGTCAATAATATGTGTTTAAGTAATTTTCTCCATAATAAACATACTTTTAACAATGTTAAACTTGTCAATATTTTTAAGAAACGTTATGTTAAAAATAAGTGTATGCACAACTAGAGTTTGCTTGTTTTGACACATTTAATTAAATATGTGGCTAAGAAAAACCTAAATTAGAAAAAAAAAAAGGCCAACCTTAGCGTTTAGTCATGTAAAAGTCAGAAATGTTATTCATAATGGTCTGAAAGTCTAAATTTTATTTAATGAAGCTTGCAGAAACCCTTTAAAAATGCAATAAGTTGTGTTTTTGTTTTTTTGTAAGAGTGTACTTTTATTTTATTGTCATATAGGCACAATATAATGACAGGCATAAAATTGTCTTAATGACAATAATATCGTTTATCGTGATATGTTTTTGTGCAATATATCACACAACAAAAATTAGATATCGCTACAGGCCTGCGTATCATACGTGTTGGCAAATTGATCATATTTCCACTCAAACAGTACCATACATATGCCTTACAATGCCAACACAACAGTCAACATCCTATCTACAACTGGCTCCTCTTTACTGATGTACTTTATACATTTGAAAGGCCAAACTTTCCAACACTGTGGATTTAAAACAAATAAGCAAGCAGGTCGTCAAGCGTTTTGCGTGCTGTCTGAACTTGTCATTCTTGTTTTGGATTGGTGTGTGTGTGTGTGTGTAGCAGATCTCTTCTTCTGCTTTTTCCTGTTGTGGCATTAGCGTTGCATTAGCATGTGCACCCCCTTCTGGCCAGTTTTCACATTGCTATGCATAATAAGCCAAGGCTACTTTTGTATAGTTATACTTTTTATCAAAATAAACAAATCAACGCCTAATCTTTAAAAAGATAGTTTTAATACTATTACAGATTGTACATAATACTATGCAGATTGCTCAAGGTTTGGTTAGTTTCATGGTTTTAATGTCACTGTTTCAGCATAGTTTGGTATATGATATGTTCAGTTAAAAAAACTAAACAAAACAGGATACTCTTAAATAACAGTAGAGAAAAGAACCAATCTACAAGTAAAAATCACTAATAAATACAATATAGCAAAGATACTACTATAATAAATAGTGCTATTCGGGTTTTTCTGGTATCTAACAGTGGTTTTCACAAATGATGTAATGAAATGTAACACTATATTAGGGCTGCAGAGTATATCGTTTCAGCATCGATATCGCAAAGTGATCATTCGCAATAGTCACATCGCATGGTATGCAATGTTGAAATTGTATCATATGTAAATTTAATGTTATTGAATTATTTATACATGAAAACTACTCAGTATTATTTTGCATTTGATTATTTCCTTACTTCAATCTATTAATGTTGTAGATATGCTTGTAGATTGTTTAGTATAATTGCAGAATCTACAGAATCATTTCCATCCAAAATTATAAATTCTTTCCAAGTAGAGATAATCAAGTCATCTGTTAAATTTGTTTTATCGCAATGTGTATTGCAAAATATCGCAACGTTAGACTTTTCCATTATCTTGCAGCCCTACTCCATATTGTATATGAACTTCACTGTGTAAATTAAATAAACGTTAATCATTGAAGTTATAATAGTTATTCAGTCTGGAGCAGAGAGTGATTCCATTGACATAATTGAGTTTGTCCATTGTTAAACAAAACGTAAAAATAATTTGCGTGTTGTAGCTTTCATTCAGGTTTAAATTGAGTACACTTTTCAGATGTCAAACTCACACATTAACATTCAGTGATTAAATGACAAAAGCTTTAACACGAATAGCGGCATACAGTGTGCACTTCTGGTCCCACGTGCGCTCGTGTACTGTCAACACCTGGCTTATAATGGGACTCAGAGTTTACAAAATGTGACCATTTCGTTCACTACTTCAGGTTGTGTTTATGGTGGTGGTTTGTTCAGTTCTCACTGCGGTGTTTGTGCATTTTAATGGGTAAAATGCAGAGTACAAATTCAGAAATTGGTTACACTTTCCAAGGCAAAGCATTCCTCACTTTAGCACTCACTGATTGTATATTTACTTGCAGAGAGCCGTGTCTCAGCCCATGGACATACATTTAAAGATACAGAGAGTCAGTACAGTGAGTAAAAACAAATAATAAACAAAAAAACGCTATTTTTATATATGCATATTGAACCATGGAGGTTCTACTGAATGGTTTAATATTATATTAAGTATTGTAGCATCCATAATGACTAGCATAACTAATCTTTTGTTTCTTTTATTATTGTAGATGGTCTGCCTCAGGTCTACTATTTCGGGCCCTGTGGGAAATACAATGCCATGGTTTTGGAGCTTCTCGGCCCCAGTCTTGAGGATCTCTTTGACCTGTGCGACCGAACATTCTCCCTCAAGACCGTCTTGATGATAGCCATTCAGCTGGTGAGTGCACAGGCCCTGTGTTTTTAACAGCAGTGTCTTCTGGGAACATGCTAGAGAGAGATACACTGATCAACCAGCTGGAAATCAAAAGTGTTTTTTTTGTTTGAAATATGGTCAGAGCAATTCCAGCGCTGTGGATGTGACATTTGAAGTAAAATCTCAGAACATAAATTCACATAAAAACATTATATTGAAACATCTGTTTATATTTTCCAAAACAACTAACCACAGAGTTATGGGATCAATCTGTAAATGTTTATTTAGAAATAAATGAGGAAAATAAACATACATTATGGATGTGACCAAAAAAGTTAGCAAGTTTACAGAATAGGGCTGCACGATTCTGGCTAAAATGAGATTCACGATTTTCTCACGATTCTGTAGATGTAAAATAAAGGTTAATATGATTAGGCTATTATTATTATTGTTATTTCTCAAACAAACCGTAAAACAACAATAATATTAGGCCTGTGTGTAGGTCTACTGCTGGTTAAAATGCTAAATTTTGTATAGACTTGGAATTGTGGTCATGACTAGACTTTAAATTTGTCCTGGTCATTATTGCACAGTGAAATGATTACATCAGAATGCAACTATTCATAATTCTAAAGTTGAATTATTATGTTTGAGACATATGCTTGTCATTTGTCATTGACAACATTATTAGATCGTTTTTTTTCACTGGTAAAATAAAACATTTGTCATTATCAGATTATCCCTCCTGCATTAAACATTACGTTATATAGGCTAGAGTAGTTATACTGACACTGTTAAACATTTATTTTCACCCACAACACTCTGTGTTTGCTACGAAAGAAAAGCATATCAAATTTTTGTTGTAATCATAACTCTAAAATGCGATATGATCATTTAAATTATGTGTGCACTTTCGGTTTCATTTTCTCTGCCTTGTGCTTCTCATGTTATGGCTGTCGTCATTCTGAGGGAAAAAAAAGAAAGAAACATGCATGCAAATCATACTTCCAGTGCGGCTCCCAAACAATCACTCTGTGCAACAAACTGAACGTTATTTACAACTTTATTACCTGTTATACACATCCTATGCAGGTTCTGTTCACTAAAGTGGACATCATTCACGTGCGTCCTCTCTGTGGTAAACACACAGCTCACTGTCAAGCGCACACGTATGGTCCACCGCAGCTTTTGCGCAGTAGCATAGCCCTCGCCGTGGCTGATGCTGACGCGCACCTCTCGAAAAATATAACTACACAAGCGCAAAGTAGCGCAAACTCTGTGATTGGTCGGCTTGGTAGCGGTGAAGAGTGTGGGCGGTGAAGACTTGTGTTTTGTGTTTAACTTATGATTAAAGTTGTTGCACGTCCGCTGGCCAATCTCTCTGTTATGGATGTGAGAGATGTGAAATTGGCACTTTTGTGACTTTGGCAAATCAAATATAATTCTTTAAAAATAGACAAAAACGTCAGTCAATGTTTTCAAAGTACTGTAAAATACTTACTTGCACAAAAAACCATAGAAACCGTTTCACTATTTTGGTGAAAACTTGACATTTGCATGGAATTGCTCCAATATGTATTTTGGACTTCCACATAAATGGCATTGCAACAATTTTATTGTACTAAGTGTATAAATAAAGCATTAACAGTGGCCAGACAAGCTGAAGACAGAGCATCGATGTATCAACACACAAAATACAGCACTTGGCAGCTCAGGAGCCGCATGGGAATGGCTGAACACCCACGGAAATAAAAAGATATTCTGCATTAACTTTAACATCTTGAACAAATATTGACATTTGTTCATTTCATACTTCTGCAATTCAGTGATTTTCGACATTAAATAAAAAGACTGTACAGATAACACTTTTACAGATGACAGTTTTCAGGTGGGTAGTTAAATATATACAAACAATATATTTGTTAATTCCATCCGAAAGTGCTTCAGAAAAGTTTCTATTTCCAGCTAAACAGGAATATTGAGTATGTAGAGTGTTTTTAATTTTCCACTCCTTCTCTCATCTTTCACTCACAAAACACAAATGGTTAGAGAGACATGGCTAAGCATATTTCTCCTGACTCCTGGCCTGTCATTCCAGAGCATAAGCAAACGGTCAGATTTGCTTTAAATATTACCAAAACAAAATATGTTTTTTTTTCAGTGCAATTAATTATCACTTTCACCTTAAACTGCACCTTTGATGAAAATCAACTTTTGTAAGCTGTTCGGCCAAAACTGTGTGTAAGTCTTTTTTTTGTTTCAATTTCCTGACGTTAAAATAGGATCCAAATTCCTGCAATTTTGAGACTCACCACAACGTGACGTAGGAGTGCAGTTTTCCCCACCAATCGAATTGATTGACAGCCGCATATTAATATGTCTCTGTTAACGATTCTAAACATATCCACAAGACAGGACTTGAAGGACTGAAGAACGGTGGGCAGGGAGATCTAGCTCATTTGCATTAAAGGCACAGGCAACATTGTGTATGACTCATTGTTGCAGAAAGGCTTGAATTACCTCCACAATAAATACATCATATAACCATTGGGAAAGTTCTTACTGAAGAACGGTGGGCAGGGAGATCTAGCTCATTTGCAATGAAGGCACAGGCAACAAAAACCGCTAGTGTGCTCAGAGTTGAAAATTTGCATATTCAGAAAGGTATAAAAAAAATTATCTGAGTATTTTGAGCTGATCTTTACAGACACATTCTGGAGACAAAAGACTTCTCCCAAGCCTTAAAAAAGGGGTAAAATAGGTGCCCTTTAAATACAAATGGTAGCAAAACCAACCATATGATTTTGTTAGCTTACTTTGCTAGTTTTGTGGTGAATAATTCATCTGTGCATGTCGTTAAGAAACAAAAAAAAATTTTGCCCCTCTAATCTTTAATTGAAATCTGAAAATGCACTTCCTGTTTTTCTTCTTCTTTTTCTTAATGACATGCACAGATAAATTGTTCACCACAAAACTAGCAATGCAAGCTAACAAAATCAATATGGTTAGTTTTGATTGCATGCGTACTTTACATTTTTTTAAAAGAATACAATTTTCTGGCTTGAAAAAAAAAACAACTAAATCCCTCTAAAAAAAAATCGAGATCAGTGATTTACTTGTGCAAAATGTCCATGCATGTATAATAATTTATAATAATTAATTTCTAATATGTCCACGCTTTGCTCAATTCTCAGATTTCCCGAATGGAGTATGTGCATTCAAAAAACCTCATCTATCGGGACGTGAAGCCAGAGAACTTCCTCATCGGGCGGCAAGGAAACAAGAAGGAGCACATCATCCACATCATAGACTTTGGCCTTGCAAAAGAATACATTGACCCAGAAACCAAAAAACACATTCCTTACCGGGAGCACAAGAGCCTTACCGGCACAGCTCGATACATGTCTATTAATACACACTTAGGGAAAGGTAAGTGTGATATACCTCCCTGGTCTGAACTTAAACGAACTAAACATTAAATTTAGCATGCCACTATCCTTATGCTACACGACGACTTGATTGGCTGATTAATAGGCTTGGGAATCATGAACCAGTTCTTTTAAAGAATAGGGTTTTAATGTGTGGTTTTTTTATATTGTGAGCATCATCTAAACCCAAATGAGAGGAAACGTTGGTGGTGCAAGACAATGGGAAAAATAAACAAACAATCTGGACACTGTTCTTTTTTTCCACTGAATTATTTAACGATTCTGAAGATGAGTCAGGTTTCTAAAACGCCTGTTTTGTTGACTTACTGAATCACAGGTCAATACTATGTCATCTCGCTATGGATACAAAAAAATAAATAAATGAATACTTGACTTAAAGGCATGATTTACACTCCAAAAATAATATTTTGTCAGCATTAGTTGTCATCCTGTGGTTCTGAATCCTTACAGCTTTCATTTATCTTAACAATATGAGATTTTTGCTATCTGTTGGAGGTCTGTACAACCAAAATGGCCAGCTCATAGACATCATATGAGTTATAAGTCTAATCCAATTCTTTTGAGAAGGCTATAGCTTTACTTGATCAATAGATTTAATTTAGACCTGTATTCAAATATAACCGTTAATCAGTGCTCACACATTGAGCACATTAAATATGCTTAATTTGGGAGCTCATTTGTGAGTGCTTGATTCATTAGCGCAAACCTAATTAGTTCAATACTCCATTGACTTTCCAAGGATAGACACAAACAATTGCTTGTTGATTAATAGAGTACTTTTGAGTTTGAAATCAGAGTGATGCTTTTATTCGATTTATTTGTCACTTATTTGGTGCTTTCAAACGAATCAACTGTATATCAATCAAATATAATTATATGTATATATATATATATAT
>CAIGQW010053650.1:1960986-1989000 GCA_903798125.1 Danio choprae | reverse complement strand
TATATATATATATGAATTGTTCAATTGGAGTCAGGAATGGTGCTTTTTATCTCATTTCCACTGAGCGATGCGGTTCATTACAGTACAGTATGATTCAGTAAGGGTAACACTAATCAGGGGTCTCATTTATAAAACTTTGTGTAGAAACCTATCTAAAAGTGAATGTATGGCAGTATTAATTATTAACTTAATAATGATTATGGCTCAAATGATGATTTCAAGTGGTTCAATTAAGTCAACATTTATGTTAAATATGTTTTGCTTACAGCTTTGCGTGTTCTTCTGTCAAGTTAGCTTTTTATAAATCAGCTTGGTATGTGGCATATGCACGTTTCCACCCCAGTTTTGTTTATAAATGAGAGACTACCATTTCCACTACCAATAGTACCCTTACTGGTATGCATGGTGTATTCCAAAATGTTGCAATCAACATCACTTGATAGGCACATTGAACATCAAAAAGTAGCAATTGGTTTCATTCTCACATGAAGAAGAAAGCCGTGCTAGGGGGCTGTTCACTTGTGGTTTCTTTTGTGCACTCAAGTTCGTTATTTTAAAAGTAGATATAGAGTGAGGAAGCAGCATGCCTTGTGTTTCCCACACGTTTTTCTTCTTGGCAAGTGGCTGTTTGTCACAACAAAGACGTCAAGCTTTGTTTAAGCCTAGGTTGACTATAGTTCATTAATTCACGTGGTCATTATATTATTACAATTCAGGTTTTGCCTGTGTATTTAAACAATGGCACTTTCAGTGTTGTCGTTCCCTTTGTCGAATACCCAAGTGACGATTCTCTGTAAACCAATCAGCAATCTGCAGGGAATCTAGCTTCACCCTTTAGGTATCGTAGTGTTGTGCTAATACCCTTATGAAAAATTTTCAGAAATTGGGTTATTTTGGTACGATTCACAATTTTTGACAGTAGAAAAATAATTGAATACTCAGTCTACTGTACTGTACTAAACTTTTCCACTCAATGGAAATGAGCCAGTTGATTTAAATCTTTTTCAACCAGCTTTATGTTGTTGTGTACATGATTTAAATTTTTTTTCTGCAGAACAAAGTCGAAGGGATGACCTTGAGGCCTTGGGTCACATGTTCATGTATTTCCTGCGGGGGAGTCTCCCTTGGCAGGGTCTAAAAGTATGTTACACCAGCCTGTTAACATGTTTAAAACTGCTGTTTATATTGTTTTTGAAAATGACACATTGTTGCTTTGTGCTTTGCAGGCTGACACACTGAAAGAACGCTATCAGAAGATTGGGGACACAAAGCGAAACACTCCCATTGAAGTTCTCTGTGAGAACTTTCCTGGTGAGAACCCCTTTAAAAAAACAATGTTATCACTTTTAGAAGCTAATCTTAAGGCCTAGACACACCAAACCAACGCCAAACAACTAGCATTGATGAAAGCCAACTGTGTTGTCGCCTCATATTGACTCTAGCCTGGTCCTGTCTGGACTAAAAAGCTGCCTGTGATCACGCCAAACAGACGAAAGCCAATTGAATCAAGTGCACAAGTTCTATGCCTGCGTGAGATAACGTGCAGTAATCTGTTACTGAACTACTAACGCGCACTTGCAAAGCGCAAACAAAGCAGCGTTTAGTACCATTATCACAGTACTTGCCACTCACCACTGAGGGATTGCTCATGCAAATATATCTGAAAATCTAATCCATATCGTTACAAATATTTGAGAAATGTAGCGAAATTACAGCCGGCCTCTTTGTATTGTTTACTTACTACGTCACTTCACTATGTCACGCTTGCGCTCTGATTCGTTGCTGAATAATCAGTCAGATCGCTCTCTTCAGCTGACGCCAATTCTACACGCTGAATCGGGCCAACAAGCTCTGACGTTAACCCACAAGAAGCGACATATGCCACACCAAATCAACTAGCCGGCCAACAAAGCCCAACGACAAACCATCGGCTTGGTGTGTCCGGTTTTTAAAGTTGACCCGATTCACTGGCACCCAGTTTTTGTATAAATTATTTCAAATGAAAATGTAATGTTTAGCTCTGTAATCTTTCACATTAAAAAAAAAAAAAAAACTCTTCTGGCTAACTTGGATAACAGCGCATCACATTACAGAAGCAACATTGCCAAATAGTTTCTATGGTAAGTAGCTATGCTTTGCTTAAAGTTGTACATTTGCATTACTGACACCATCGCATCCTATTTGTATCTGTTTAATAAAGGGAAATTTATATTTGCACACACCATGTGTTGTATTATGCTAGTGTTGTTAAAAGTATCGAGTTTGATACCAATCGGTATTGAAATTTTTAAAGAGTCAATTTTCCACTAACATTTGAGTGCTGTTGAGCCCATACTTAAACACAGCTGATTGGCCATTGTGTTCACATGCTCAACAGAAATGACGGTTCATCATTTTTCACTGATGTTCACCGAGTGCAAACACAGATACACGTACACTGGAGCATTTCAAAGTCGCTTGAATCAGCTAATCTATCATTGAGCTGATGAATCGACTAATCTACACTGCTTTGAAATGCTCCATGTATCTATGTTTGCATTTAGTGAACAGCGATGAACTGATGACCTTCACGGCCAATCACAGTCATATTTGTTGGAATTGTTGATCATGTGAACACAATGGCCAATCAACTGTTTAAGAACACGCTCAACAGTGCTCAAATGTTAGCGGTAAACGGACGTTTTTAAAATTTCAGTAGTGATTGGTAACGAAATATCAGTATTATTACAACACTAATATATGCATGTCAGTTTAAAGTTTAATGTTTGAATACAGTACAGCAGCGTAGATAAAGTTCAGTGTGTTTACAGTATTGTCTCTCAGACATAATGAACTAACTTGACAATTTCAGAAACTGGCGTTTCACCAAGTAAAAACTGAGTTGTAAAGTTGCTAAATCTAGTGACACTAAATTGGCAGAAGTGAAATGGGTTGAAAGAGTTTAAGTTTTGTCTTTTAAAACCAGACTTGCCTTTGCTGTTATTTATTCTGTCATTGTAACTTTGTTCGTGTTTGTGTTTCCAGAGGAGATGGCCACCTATCTGCGCTACGTCCGGCGGTTGGATTTCTTTGAGAAGCCAGATTATGATTACTTGCGGAACTTATTCACGGAGTTGTTTGACCGAAAAGGATATGCCTTCGATTACTCTTATGACTGGGTTGGCAGACAGATTGTGAGTCAACATGTCATCTTTATGAATAATTTCGCCATTTCTCTGTAGTGTTGTTACGGCACCAAAAGTCCAGAAAAAAAAAATTACATTGTTCTTAGTGCCAGTTTCAGTACCATAGTAAAAACTTGCTTTATTTTAGGGGGGATGAGTAGGGCCAGACAGAATCTGTGGACATTTTTCTTTTTTAGCAATTTCTGCGAAAACGTTTGTATAAATTTATGCAGAATGATTTTAGGAAAACAAAACATGAAAAAAATTTTTTTTTCCCTTTTTGTTTTAAGGTTTACAATGCAAATTCAATTAGATCCTCTTTTTTGGTAAACAAAGCAAGTCTCTCATATAATGTATCTACTAAAAGACAGAAAATATTACTTTACAAGCTGTATTGTAAATAAATCATATAAACATTTGAATGTTAGTTAATAGTATAACTGAAATTAATATAAAAACCAAATTATATATTCACACACTTTTACATAAGTAAATAAATACTTAATGGACCCTTTTCACAAGATGCATTTAACTGTCATAATATTAAATCCTTGAAAGTTTTAAATATTTTAATAAAAAAAAAAAACCTATGTACATTTCATTGTATTCACATATATATTATATCATCTTTGCATCAAATTACAAAAAACTAATTACCGCTTATGCAAGGTGTTTCTAATGCAGTGTCTTTGTTCTCTCTTCTGGCTGCCGTTATCAGTCTTACACTTTTTTTTTTTTTTCCTTTTTCTGAAAGTCTTAACACAATCGTGGAGTTTTTCTTTTCTTATTTCAGCAAATAGGATTGTAAAAATTATTTATTGTACTCTATCATTCATTGCACTCTAAGTTTACCCAACAATGACGACTGCTGCTACTGAGAAACCTGGAAATGTGAAAAGGGTCCATGATGGGCTAAAAAAAATTATCGAAAATCTGGGCCTGGGAATAAGTAAGGGGTTAGAGGTCTGCGTTCTTGTGGCGCAGGAATAAATTTCCAAATAAAACGCGGTAGCAGTCGGTAACTTTGGTGTTATTTGAAAAATATGTGTGATGTGTTAATACCTCAAATTTTTACCCTTTAGCAGTCAAGGGGGTTGCACACCTAAACATAGATTTCTATCAGGGTACTCACACCGGCGCTGCAAGTCGGCAGCTGTCCGGGGTGCCCATCTACGACTTGGGACACTGTTCATATTTCTGCCGTGCCACAGAGCGCCATCTGAATAGTTTCATTTTAAATAACATGTGAATGTGCGCGTCCGTCGAATATTACTTCCAACTGTCATATGCACACCACAGCGCTGAGCGGCACATCCAATGTGCGACCAGCTTCAGAAGACTGGAACCTCAGGTTTAAGACACTCATGTCTCATCACAAAGGGGCAAACAGAATCTACAATCCTTGCACAACCTACAGTTTTATCTGTTATCTCTCTCTTTTGGTAGTACCCAATTTAAATGTGAGATTTTGGAAACCAGATCTAAATTTAGCAGGAACGGTCGGGTCGGGTAGAAAATTATTCTAAGCGGGCAGTGGGTGAACAAAGACTGAATATAAAGCGGGAGCGGTCGGGTGTGGAAAACCTGGCGGAAGCAGGATTAAAAAATTTGTCCCTCGCACACCTCTATAAGGGTTTAGCTCAGTACTGCAAAAAAAAAAAAAAAACCTTACTCTTACTACATTTCTAAAATTAGCATATTGACTTGTTACCAAACAGCGGATACTGCAGACAAGTCTCTTCCACTGTAGGATCTAATTGGTCTTTGGCCTTGCGAACTGATGTTGTGTCTGTTTTGTTGTGTTTTTCTCAGCCCACACCAGTTGGGACGGTCCATGTGGACTCGGGGGCATCTGCCATCACACGCGAGAGCCACGCACACCGGGACAGACCCTCCCAGCACCAGCCCTTGAGGAATCAGGTAATCGTCCGCTCTTTCCGATTTTCGTCTTTTATTATTGAAGGAAATAGATGTTCACATTTTATTGAACCAAATGGGTGAATCTCACAAATCAAGGCTCAGCTATTTCATCTCAAGAAAGAAAAAAATATGTTTATGATGTTATTATTATGTCCAAGTTTTTTGGATTGTGAATTTTTATTTTTATTTTTTTGACTATTAAATTTCCCCACATTCTTAACACTGCATTACAAAATATTGATGTATATATATTTTATTATTTGTTAGGAAATTATATACATTTGTACCACATTAAATTATTCAAAAGTGGCAGCCATCTACTTGAACCTGTTTATAAAAGATTTCTGGAAATAAAATGCATCACAATTGAGGCAAAATATTAATCACAACAAACTATTTTTATTTATTTTATTTTTTTATAAATTTTTAACAAGTGATGGACAAAGTACTGGAGTAAAAGTGTAGATATTGTAAGAGTTAAAAAGTACTACTTAATTTTTCTTGAGTAAAAGGGAAAAAAAAGTAATTGAATATTTTGTATGTTTAAGTACTAAAAGTAAAAATATATAGTTTTAAAGTGGTTAGTTTTTATATAAATCCTACCCTGTTAAGACAGTAATGCACACATATGGACTTTTCCACATTAAAGCATCTGCCATGGGCTTAAAAAGCTTGCCCTTCTCAGCAGACTTGCTAAATAAACAACTGAAAGTTTGGCATTTAGACTCTGAGCATTTCCTGTTCTTGCCAAGTGAAAAAGACAATATTATGCTTTGGAATGAAGTAAAAGTCTTTAAATATAAAAATACTCCACTAATGTACAGATATTTAAAGAAATGTGATTAAGTACAAATCCACCACTGTCTATAATTGGAGATGCACCAATTGCTATTTTCTTGGCCAATTCTGCTTTCCTTTATCTAGTAAAATATTATGTACTGTCATCATGCCAAAAATAAAAGAAAGCGGTTATTAGAAATTAGTTATTAAAACTATTATGTTTAGAAATGTGTTAAAGAAAAATCTTTGTTCCGTTAAACAGAAATTGTGGAAAAAATATTAAAGGGGACTTATAATTCAGGGGGGCTAATAATTTTGACATTAACTGTATATTGTATGAAAAATATATTAACTGCTGTTTATTTATATTTTTTTGGATTGCCATTCAAATTTAATAGAAAAGGTGCTTGATTGACATGAAAAAATAAAAGTAAAAATAAAAAACACAATGCAGATCGAAATATAGAAACTTTGATATGATTTTGGAGTGAAATAACAGCCTTGACTTATTTTGGTGAGATCTGCTCAAGCATTACCAGAGCTGGTGGAGGTGGAGCTGATTGTACAGGGTTTCTGCAACAGTACATGAAGCTTTAAAGAAAATCATTAGGCCTACCCACTCAGCAACTGGCTTGCTAACAACATGCACTGCTTTAGCATATCATGGCTCTGAGTGCATGCTGGGAAAAGAAGTTCTTTAAAATTACTACTTTTTTTTTAAAAGTGCATATTTGCCACCGGAGACTTGTTATATTGATTAATTTGCCAGTTTCTCCAAAGTGCTTGTTCTGCCTCTCTCTTATGTTTGTAAGAGCAAATCTGCTTTGCGCATCTCACAAAATTGCCCTGCGTTAAACTCATCTGCTCCTTTTTTTATTTTTTATTTTAGCTCATTTAAAAAGATTCACAGAAAGTTGATTTGATTTTTGGGTGGATTTAAATTAGTTCTGATATTTCAAGTGTATAGGGCATATGGTTTAATGCATATGGTTTTGCATTGGCAGAGTGAGATAATGTTGACTGTTTTAGATTGAACTTGTCTTTTAAAGTGCCCCTATTATTATTGTTGTTATTATTATTATTATTATTAGTTGTAGTATTGTTATTGTTTCTATTATTATTATTATTATTATTATTATTATTATTATTATTATTAAGATGTCATCTTTTTTGTACTTTGTATTATTATTTTTTTACTTTTGTATTTTACTTTGTATTCAGAAATGTTTCTTTGTTTTGGGTATCATGCACTTACATCTTTGAAATCTTTTTAACAAAGAGCTATAATACAAAGTTTATAAGATGTAAGTGCATGATACCTAAAACAAAGAACCCAATTTTGAACCGCCTGAAATGAGTCGTCAGAAATTCCAGTCTTACTTCCTGCACAAACATGCCTATTCTGCGTCATCTACTTTGGTCCTTTGAGGCCTGGAAGAGTTAGGTTTGTGTTGGCAGCATATTTGATCAGACCAATCAGAGCAGAGTAGGACACCGAGGCTATGTGTAGATGACAGCGATGTAGCCAGAAACGGAAACGTTTTTTCTTTGCATTTTAAAAAGTTTCAACTTTTTCAAAACAATCCGTTCCCTTAGAAATGATCGTCTAGCACTAGTAAAGATTTATCACAAACATTTGGAATTGAAGGATCTTTTATATTCAGTTTTGTTGGGACAGTGTGGAATCAAAGGGAATGAAAAGGAGACTCAAGAGTAAGCTAAAAAAAAAGCACTATTGACAAATTTTCAGTTTAATTCATCTTTGTCTATAGCTTGTTTTAAAATGTAGATCATGTCAAAGCAGCTTAACATAGATGGAGTTCTAGTAAATTGAAATTTCAGTCCAGTTTTCACAGTTAAAGTTCAGTTTAGTTCAGTGTAATGTAGGGTTGTCACGATACGCTAGTTCGATACCAATCGGTAATGAATTTAAAAAAAAATTCCATTTCCTGCTGTTGAGCCAGCACTAATTTGCCATTGTGTTCACATGCTCGACAGAACTTTTACTGAGTGTAACTACAAATACAAGGACACTGGAGCACGTGAACACAATAGCAAATCAGAGCTGATTAAAATTTCACTACCTATTGGTACCGAATTCTAGTATCGTGACAACACTAGTGTAATGTAAACGTCACTGTTGAAAGCTGAAGCACTGAACAATGAAGAGCAATTCTACCAATGCGACAAACCCCAAAATTTGTTCATATGTTCATACGGAGCTAAAACCAACAATTTATTCATGTTAATAACAAATGGCAAAGACAATGGGATTTACAACCAAGAAACAAACTCCCTATTGTTGATAAAAGAAACCTTATAAATTTTCCAACCGACTGGACCACGTTGCTTTTTATTTGGAGAAGTTCCTCTCACATGTTCCATTTGTAAAAACACTTTAACTAGCATGCTCTATTAGATTGTGTTGACTTCAATTCTATGAGGAGTAAAAAAAATTTAAGTGGTAAAAATAGTAAAACCTTAGTATAATCTATATCTGGACTTTTTTTCACCATGTAAGTAGCCATAGAAGCTGCCATGGCATTAAACACAAAGAAGCAAACCAAATCTGTGTGAAATTTAACTAAAACTCTGTATTACGTATGGCTAAAGCCAGTATTTGATGCTGTTACCTTGTTAGTAAACTAATATAGGAAATATATAATAATTAATTGAGGGAACAAATAAACCGACCACATAGTCCTCCTATGTATGTTGAACAAATGAATATAACGCATGATATGTTCACATAGACATCACCTATTTGCTACTGTTTAGGTATAATAATAACTTTAACTCTTGAAAGTTATTAGTTACTGGTTAATTAGTTAAAGTTATTAGTAACTAATAACGTTATGGTAACTAATAACCTTCACTTTTCTAAATTTGATTGTAATGCAATATGTGCACCTTTTGTAAAGCTGCTTTGAAACAATAATTATTGTGGAAAGCGCTATACAAATAAACTTGAATTGAATACTCCGCCGTTTTTTGGGTTTTTTGGGGGGGGTTTTTTTGCACTTGTCTTTAATCTGCACCTTCCTAAACATGTACTATGCACACTTAATGCCATCATTTAGAAAGAGTCTCCTTTTTCAGGTGTTTACACGGACACAATAGCGGTTGTTATTCTAAATTGTCAACTTTTTTTTTTTCCTCTCTTCTTCGTTTTCAGTCACAAAAACAAAGAAGCAAGACACAATTTTCCATTTTGGGCTGAACATTGTCACATAAACGGCCCCTGAGAGAAAAGTCCCGATGCTGACCTGTTTGTTACGAGGAAATTAAACTTTCTTTAAACATCTGTAATATATGTGACCCCATCATAGGGAACACCCAAAACAAAATTAGCAGACCCTTTAAAATAGTATAATAGGGGCACTTTAAGATGTCTTGTTGTCATTATATTTATGGTGGTTTCTGATTATTCTATTGAATTAAGAATGTAGGTCTGTAATCTTAGGGTTCTTGAGAGGGAGAGAGTGAGAGAGTGAGAGAGAGGGAGAGGGAGAGAGAGGGAGAGAGAGCGAGAGGGAGAGAGAGCGAGAGGAGACGTGCGGATATATTTAGAAATCCTTGGCTGAAAGACACAGGGTCCCGTAAACTACCTCATCATCAGTTTGGCGGAGGTTCTGGTGTTTAGTGAGTGTTTAGAAGGCACCGAAACACTAATAGGGCCACATCAAGACCTATTCAGAAAACAGAAATTTTCACCACAAAAGACTTGAAGTTCAAACTCTAGATTTGAAGATTAGATGTTTGGAGTGGTGGAACTAAAGGCAAATTCAATGTTTTTCTTTTCTAAACTCACAGCACCACTTTTATAGACATTAGCATTTTTCTACTCGTTTGCTCAATTTGCTTGGTTCTTGATTGATTGCAGGCAGCAATATAAAATTGGTGAAATTTAATTCAAGATCCAAAAGTTTAAAATAATTGATCAAATGATAATCAGTAGAATGACCAAAGAAGTCTTGTTAGTAATTTTCAGTTTTAGTGTAATTAACAAAAATTAGGTGATTACTTTTACGTTTTCCACATGTTGATGAGACATGGTTGGTACAGTATACATTTAATTAACTTTTCTTTGGGTGTGTGTTCTGTAAATATTAAAAAAATTTTAAATGCTTATTAGGTTGCTCTGTCAATATCCGTTAACAATAGTTAAAAAAAAAAAAAAGAATTAAAATGTATTTCCATGTGCGTTTAGCCCAGTTGTACTATACGTTTTTGTGTCCTTGTGATTCTTGTCTGATTTTTGGTAACCTCATCTCGTCTAGTTAAATAGAAGACTTATCAGACTGAGTTTGTATGTAATGTGAAGCTGTAACTAGTTTCCTTAGTACTTGAGTTTATGCTATAGATATTCAGTGTTGGATGCCTGATTTATCACAAGTAGTTTCCACCTGGCATTCATCAAGCTGGGAGAAAGTTTTCTCTTCCGTTTCCTGTTTTAATGTCTGTCTGTGTGTTTGTTTTGGGGTGTTTGCTTCTTGGTTTGATTGGACGATTGGTCCACAGTCACTAATGCCATTTCCTGGCTTTGACTGGCTCTTTTTTTGTTTCTTCTTGGTTTCCATTCCTGCATTGTGCTGCATGCCACCTGGCCTCACTGCGCCTGCTCTTGCTCACTCACCACACCTCCCCCTGTCCTGCGCCTCCTCCTGCACCTCCTCCATCCGCGCAGACGGCCATCTCCGACCGCAGAGGAGCATGGGAGGTGCAGCCCAACCGCCAGACAAACTCCTCCTACCTGACCTCGCACCTGGCAGCGGACAGGCATGGGGGCTCAGTGCAGGTACTGCTTCACCCCTCGCTACTCCTCCTTCTCCTCATGTCTACGGCCATCTGCAACAGCTCACTCACTCCACCTGCTCTCAAACCACTACGGGTTCTCTATTCTATGTAATGCTATGTCTATGTAATGCCCTGCTGTGTTTCATTCAAAGTTGAGCGTTACTGCATTTCCACCAAGGCAGTTTGAGTTCCGGTTCCAAGTTGTATTTTAAGACTCAAAGCACTAATTCTGAACCAGAAAACTAGCACTAAAACATTGCTGTTGTAGAAGTAAAGGCTGAAATATACTTCTGCGTTGATTGATCGCCATAACCCATGGTGCATGCCTTGCACGTATCCGTGCATTTATACTCCTGCGTTCTTTTGTGTCCCTCTGACAATAACACTTCCGAAATGCTAGCAGGGAGTGGGGTTTGTATGTTTTTGCACCGGAAATAAAAACATCAGTGTGCGTACATCTAGGTCTTAAAGGCAGGTGCTCAATCAAACCAAGCTTTTAAATTGCCACTGCCACTTTAGCTCTCAAAGCACAAATTTAATTGGACAGCATTTCAACCTACAAGTACTTCATCAGGTCACACAGGAAACACAAGAGAACTTGAGATATAGGCTGCGTCCGAAATGGCCTACTACTCGAGTAGGTCCTACATTTGAATTTGCTTCTCCTATTCATGAATTCTCTTGCGTGGCATCATGGGATAGCATAGCGTCCATCAGATGTATAGTTAAGAATCTCGCCTGAAGTAGTAGGTCATCCAGGTACTTCTCGCATATTGTTTTTCGGACATGCTACTCTGCTCACATAGTTTTTAGCATACTATGTAGTATGAAAGTATGCGATTTCGGACGCAGCAATAGTCAAACTCTAGACATCACACCTGCAAACAATGATCACCCCAATTAACCAATGAGTAAGTGGGTTATACCCTATACAGAAATACCTGTAATGCTAACTTACTATACAAGTAGCTCAAACTTGCTCATTCAGATGCAAGATCTGGCAGACGTACAACAACTTTAATCATAAGGTAAACACAAAACAAAAGTATCCATCTGGAGTTCCTCCGTGGGACTCAACACTTGTTAAGCACTTGCACCAATGGGCTTGCTCCTCTCCTGCGGTCCTCGGCCCCACCCACACTTATCAATGTTACCAAGCCGACCAATTATAGAGCTTGCGCTACACTGTAAAACAAATTAATGACAAAAAGTCAAGACAACAAATATTTTTGTTGCTTTAACTTATTTTAATAAGTTGATCAGGTTTCAGCTAAATTTAAGTTATAAAAAAAGTTTAAGTTAATATTTTTGTCAGTTTGATTGATGTAAGTTGAGATGACTAGAAAGATAAATTTGAATTAACAAAAACATTTAAGGCATCAAGAATTATTTTACAGTGCACGCATCGTTGCGACATGAAGTACATTTTTTTGAGAGGTGTGCATCAGGGTCTGCATCAGCTACTCGATGCAGAAGTATAAATCAGCCTTAAGAACCACCTACGTCATATGCTGGGGGCGGGGTTACAATTGGTGCATCTCAATTTACACACTGTCTGTTCTAAATGGTATTTAAAAATAGAGCTGGTATGTTCCAAATCGTAGTATGTTGAAATTTGTATTTTAAAGTTACCCAGATGGTCAACTATTTGTAGTAAATATTGGAAGTGCATTCCCACAATACATTGTGGATTGCACGTGAATTCAGTTAGAACTACAAACACAAGTACGAAATGTTAACAAGCCACAAACTGACGGTTAAGTGGAGAGGCTTTGGTAAAGATGTTCTAATAATACTTAAAATCTAATAGGGTTGTACAGTATATTGCAAAATCGCGATAATAGTATATGCAATATATGCATCACAGGCGTGATAAATTCCATTTATACATTGGTTGTTTATATAAATCAAATCCGGCCTTACTATATCCCCACCTCCTCAATAGTTGCTGTTCTGCTATTGGCTGGAGTGGCTCAAAGGCGAACCCAGAGCTGAAAATAAGTACTAATGGTGGGAGTCAAGACAAGACAGCCAGTCAGAATATCTGCTGGGGTTTTTACTCAGTTTTTCAGTCTAAAGTCAAATATGAAAAATATCTTTTACCTTTTTGTTTTCTTTTTTATATCATTAAATTAATGAATGATTTAAAAACATTAGCTAATTAAAAAAAATTATAGGGAAAAGTTTTATCTTAAGAAATCTTTTTATTGCAATACTATTTTTATATTTTTTATATTTTTCCAGTATAATGCAGCCCTAATATCTATTATATTTCATCAACAACAACAATGTGAAGCTTTATAAAATCGTGTTTGGAACTTCTGAATGCATAAATCTACAAACACCTGAGGAGATTTCTCTGCACGAAAGACTTATGAATGGCAGATTAAACTGCTGCTGCTTCAGTATGGTATGAAATTTAAATATGAAAGAAATATAAATGATGTGACATGATGATTGGCTGCATGTAACTAAGCAACATCATTTTTCTTTAATGAGGAAGTAGCATGTCCCAAAGCTTACGTAATCTTCTGTTACACACTCAAAAGTATATCATTTTTTTGTCCACAAAAAACGTGCATATTTTAGGACGCAGTACAAGTAGGCATATTGGGATGCAGCACTTAAAAACAGAAACTGTTTATTTTTGAAATTGCAGCAGGAAACAATGCAGAACACAATATTATTGCTTGTAATCTTGGTCTATACAAACTAACATAACAGTGCTGCCGAACACATTAGATTTGCTGTGTTTTGGATGCGTTGTTGGTTTGCAAGGCCATTAATATTAATAACAACAAAGTTAGAAAACAATTACTACGAAAGTCCAATTTAGATTATTTATATTTCCAATTAGATTAATTATTTATTGTAATAGGACAGTAGTTGGACTGGAAGCTAATTTGGAGAGAGAAAGAGAGGATTGAATTGGGAATGGTCCCAAAGATAGGATTTGAACTTTGGATGCCTGAAGCACAGTTGCACATTTATCTCATTTCCAATATAATTGCTAACTATAAAAGAGATACAGCATGTAATCACAGTTGTCTGGATGAGCTTGCGTTATCAGTGTTAAGGAATAACAAACCACTAGACGTTTGACCAATCAGAATCAAGGGTTCTAAACAGGCTTGTAACTTTTAGTTTAAAGTCTGTGCAGGTGCAAGAACTTCATTTGTTGTGCACGACACATTCAAATAAAAAACAGAGAAATCTAAAACAAGTAATCGGAAATGGATTTTATCTATATGGACTCCACTCCACTGGTCTCAAGAGGAACACTAGAGACTAGTGTAAGAGGCGTAGATTTTGTTAGTGCGCCTATTTATTAGCGACACAGTTCAAATCCCGTTCATCCTGGTGCAAGCAGAACCAGACAGATTACACTTGTGTCATTTCTCACAATAAGTTCAGCTGTAGGGTTGGAAAAAAGGATTAATTCCATTACTTTCAATGGGATTTTAAACATTTATTAAATATTATTAAATATTTGATCTATTGGATCCATGCATTCACTCATATCCGCTGTTGTCTTTGATGTTAATGGTAATCAAAGAACAAAGAAAATAACACTTATCTTGATTAACCTTGACTAAATAGCTTTAATCTGTATTTTTAACCATGTTAAAATTTGAACATTTGCAGAATTAAAGAAATTAAACTATATCTTTAACTTTAAGCTGTTAAACAGTGATTATAGTTATTTTCTTTTATAACTGTTTTTGATAAATTAATATGAAATAAGCAAACGGGTGGCTTTAAGAAAAGCATACAACATGAACAACCTTATCCTTAAATTGAAAGAGTGAGTTCATGAACTTGACATATTCGCTGTATGTCATCCCATTGTCCAAGCTGAAGAGTGTCATCAAGTGACATTCTGCTGGAATTTGTCAAGTAGGAGGTTGGAAATGTGGTATTTTCATATTCTATCACTTTTCCATGTGGGTGGAAGAAAATTCCAACTGTCTGAATTGAATGAGACACAGCATACGATGTGACTCAGAGGCTATTAAGGAAATGTTATAACCCCTGTTGTTAACGTGGTACAGCTAACATTAGGACCTGTTGCCAATTATACAGTATATAATGTGTGCGTGACAGTGAAATAAATTGCAATGCAACTATACGATTGAAATGATATGATTCATCATTTTGCACTGGTCGCATGCTTTGCTGTTATCCAGTAATGACTCAAATGCTGATGACAGTCTTTGAGTATGAAATGATATTAAATATATTAAATGACAGAATATTAATGGAAGTGTTGTTATATTAGAAGTGTGATTTTTAAGGATGTGAATATTTTAAAAGTGGACAGTGATTCTTAATCTTTTTGAGCCCTGTTATTCAACACAATATAATATATACAACATTTTCCACTCTCCATTTATAGGAACACTCCACTTTTTTTTAGAAATAGGCAAATTTTACAACCATCTAGAGTGAAACCGTCAAATTTGACCATTTTTGAATCCATTCAGTTCTCCGGGTCTGGCTGGAGCACTTTTAGCTTAGCTTAGCATAAGTCATTGAATCGGATTAGACTATTAGCATCTCGCTCAAAAAATGACCAAAGAGTTTTGATGAGTTTCCTATTTAAAGCTTGACTCTTCTGTAGTTACTTTGTGTACTAATGCAATGAAACAGGCTTGTTATTAGGCAGTGCTGTTACCTAGCTGGGGACTATTTTCTGGTGCTGCGTAATATCTTTGTACCTAATGGTACGGCAGCAATGTTCCTTGATTATTACGCCAAAATGAGAGTACATTTCCCATTGTTTTTCCATTGGTCTTAGTAAACAATGCAACTACAGAATAGTTCATCTTTAAATAGGGAAATATCAAAACTTTATATATATATTTTTATATTTATATATATTTATTTATATATATTTATGTATATATTGATATAATGATCTATGCTAAGCCTAAATGCATTCGCCAGTCCCAGAGAACTGTTTAACTCCAAATGACTTGTAAAATGAGCCCGTTTCCAGAAAAAAGCAGAGTGTTCCTTTTATAGAAAAGTAAAAGATTGCTTGCAATAAGAACTTGCAGCAATACAGTAAATAGCAGTACAGTTCCAGTAGTTCCTTACGTAGACCCACACAGTCTAAACTATGCAATTAAAATGATATTGCTCCGAGACCACACAATAATTGTTTTATTTTCATTCTTTTCTTGCACAGGTGGTGAGCTCAACTAATGGTGAACTGAATGCAGATGACCCGCTGGCGGCCCACTCGAACGCACCAATCACAGCGCAGGCAGAGGTGGAGGTGGTGGATGAGGCCAAGTATGTGAATTCATGAATTCTCACAGGTTTCTGTCATCTTTGCCTTGTGTCTGATCGACACAAGATGTCCAGTAATACCACTCTGGGTCTTTACATGATTTCCCTCCTATCCTTACTGGTTCATTCCCATCTGCTCACCTGATATGCTCTGTGTAGTGAAGGTGTATGATGGCACAATACATTGGGTGAAAAATTAATACTACTACTAATAATAATTACTATTATTATTTATTCATTAATTTATTTTTATATTCAAATTCTCTCAATTGGCTCTCTCTCTATATTTATTTTTATCTATCTATCTATCTTTAAGTGTCTTTTCTGCTCACCTATTCTGTTTTTTTAACAGTCATTTATTGCTATAATTCAAAGCTAAATTTTCCGCATCCATTACTTCAGTCTTCATTGTCACATGGTGCTTCAGAAATCATCATACTAGGTGCTCTATTAATGCTAATAGTTCCCATTATTTTCAATTTTGATAACCGTTTGTTATTTTTTATTAGTTATTAATTTGCTACTTTATGTTTATTGCATACTGTAAAACCTATTTCAGAATTTTGAAGAATTATATAGTAGAATAGATTTTTTTTATTTGATGTATAAATATGACATATGTTTTTACTCTTACTTAATATTAATTGAATGCATTCTTGCTTGAAGAATATTTTTTAAACTTTTCTTACCACAGATATTTGAATGTTAATATATCACGACTTCCACAAACATACTTAAGTTTATAAATAATAAATTTCTCTTGACCACCAAATCATGATGATAGAATAATTTCTGTGGGATCATGTGACCCTGAAGACTGAAGCAATGATGATGAGAATTCAGCTTTCCATTACAAGAATGAATTGCATTTTTAAATGCGTTCACACGGAAAGCAGCTGTTTTGCATTACAATAATATTTCACAATATTACTGCTTTTGCTGTCATTTTTGATGTGGCATTGCTGAGTACAAGAGCAATCTTTCAGAAATATTGAAATCTTAATGATCCAAAATTTTGGAATACCATTAGTCCAAAACATAATCCTGGAAGGCAAAATTGTGCTACCTATATACCATTTAAAGGGATAGTTTAATCAAAATCAACAATTCTGTCATTATTTACTCACTCTTCACCCTTTCAAAACCTATTTGAGTTTCTTTCTTCTATTGAACACAAAAGAAGAGGTTTTGAAGAATGCTGGTAGCTGGCACCCATTAATTTCCATAATAACTACGGAAGTTAATGGTTTCCAGCAACCAGCATTCTTCAAAATATCTTCTTTTGTGTTTAACAGAAGTAAAAAAAAAACACAAGGGAGAATAAAAGAGATAATTACCTTTTTTGGGTGAACTATCCCTTTAAGAACACTCTTTGTGCTTTTCCATGAGAGCAAAAAAGGCAATGTGCAGTTTTTAAGGCCAATGAGTTTGCCTGTTAAAATTCAGACACCCTCGTTAGTTTCTTTTTCTCTTTAAGTACCTGATGTGCATTTGAGTTTCAGTCACACAAAACACATCCTGTCCGATATCATTCTAAACACTTACTCTTGTAGTTCTTTGATACTTTAAAAAGCCCTCTGTCTTTGATTTATTGATGCACCAACTTGAAAGTGGTGCAAACAGCAGCGTTTTTTTATCAATTAATAGACGGACACAAACACACACAAGGTCGCCATGGTTATTATTACGCATTATTAATGCCCACCGGAGGTTTTTCTTCTGATCTCTCTGATCTTTTCTTTTAGACATTTCCTTCTTTTCTTGAACACAGCAAATTGTAGACTGCTTTTTCCATTACGTATCAATGTTTAAGGATGCATTTAAATTAAATTTAGTCATTTGGCAGACGTATTTGTCCAAAGCAACTTACAATTGAGGAGGCATTCAGCAATTCAACAAGAAGAGGCAGTGCACACAAGAAGTGCTAATTATACAGAAATAAGTGCTAGTGTTAGGATGAGGGAAGTGTTTATTTTTTAAAGAGAGAAGAGTGATTCTACAGGTGGTTTGTCAAGCCCACTCCACCTGTATGAAGCACACTTCATAAATGCACAATGTATTTTTGATTATTATTATTATTTTTTTTTTTTGCGATATGGAGCGAATGAAAACCTAAACTAAGGCTGCTGCCTCTAAGACAACTTTGCATTTAAAAAATGTTCATTGTTGAAGAGGTAATGAGATTTGTTTTCCCTTGTAAGAATGGGTATAACAGTTCTTTTTTTTTTTTTTTACAAGAGGTAAAACGCAAATGATAAAATCAATTTAATTACATTGAAACTTAGGCTTATCTTTTTTCCAGGGGTGGCATTAATGTAAATGTAATCCTAATGAAACAATCCGATTAACATATTAAAGGTTATATGAAATGTTACAGTTGATATTGGAGTTGAGTAATCCAGATTGTAAGAAGTAACTCTTTACACGTCACCTCATCTAATCTCTTCATATCTCAGCCTTATTAACTATATACTGTATAAGCCACTCAAGGCTATAGTTACAGTGCTTTTTTTAATGCCCTGGTTAATGGAGTTTAATGCAGGTGGCTTCAGTTTTACTGTGCTTTTCTCACTGCTGCCAACAAGAGCATCAGAGTAGCTGTAAGTCATTTTCAATGGGAGCCGGTGACAAGCTCGGCATGGTGTAGGCATCGTGCAGGTATCAGGTCAACTTTTATGATAATGAGCATTGATGCAGTTCGGCGGCAAACCTATCGGAACACACTAGTCCACCGCTTCAGAGGATTCCACAGAACACTTTGGTTCTGATCACATTAGTTCCCAAGCAAAACAAAAGTAGAGTTGATTATTGCTATTTGGGTTTTCCAGTTTGTAATGTAGGATGCATACAAATGAACGTTAATGTGAGGACCAAAGCTATTAAACGTCTTCTATAAACAGCACGTTGAAATTAGACTAGCACTTAAACATCAACACAAAAGCCTCACTACACAAACACCTTTTAATTGGTTTATTGGGTTAGAAAACATGTAAACATGTTTGATTGTTAGAGTGCCAAAAGCAAAAGGCAGAGGGAATGACACACTCGCCGACAGCAGTGTGAACGCGCGGTTATAATATAGTCATACTAAATCACTGACAGAAACTCATTGATCAAACTGAAGCTTGTGTGCTAATAGACAGTGGGCTGGTGAGCTGAGGACGGCACTACACCTCTCCAAACCACTTTTTCTTTCCCTTTATTCTACCATTTATTTTATTTTTATTTATTTAAAAAGAATTGTCCATCAGTTTAGCAATTTTACAATGCACAGAGACCTAAAATGCTTATTATATTAGTTGAAAGGCGAGCAGATGTTTTTCGAACTCCACTTTCCTCCTCCTCTCTCCCTGTCTCTTTCTCTCTGTTTGTGTGTCTTCCTGTTGGTCTTTTGTCGCCGTCATTAGGTTTGTCTCATCGTCTCACCTCTGTGTAATAATCTCTGTCTTTTCTCTTTTCACACTCTTCTGTAGCTGCGTGAAAATGCTCAACCTGTGGTGAGTCCCTCTCTCCAGTCCACATCAAACCCAAGGGGAGTGGACCAGCCTAGACTGTGGCCATATAGATCGCGCTTTACACCAAAATCCGCTAACACAGTTTTAGTCAAATGCTATTCGTGGTCTGTGAGATTTAACAGGAAGGAGGAGGTCTGTTCGCTCAAATTCTGAAGCACATTTAGGGTGTGCTTGCACAAAAACAGTGTACTAAAAGTGGAAGCTTTTTGCTTTATTGTTATGTGTAGACGACAGCATTATCAAAATAACCCCAGTTCATGCAAACCTTCGGAAATGGCAAACTTTGTACAATGCCTGCTAGAATGCCAATTTGTAAAGAAACCCTTTGCACACATATGACCCTGGATCACAAAACCATTCTTATATATTGTACAAGTCAAAATTACCAGCTTTTCCAATACTGCCAATAAGTATACAAATATTATATGTGACTTATTATGCAAAAATCACTTTTATATACATTGTCTGTAAATACAACCAGCTTCTAATAGTAAAAATGTATACATTTAATTTTTTCATAAATACACTTGATAAAAACAGTCTGCAGAAACACTTTGATTGACATTCTCCCGTTGTACGTGTCATCAGAAAGGGTAAAGTCCCACCTATTAGTGTTGATCTCTTTCTCATTAGCATAGGACATTAGTCTTGTTTTTGAATCTGCCACTATGCTGACAAATAGGCATTTGTAGCTCCGCCCCTCTTTTGAAAAGAGCACAATCTCTTGAATTTGAAGCGACAGTCACCAAAATGGCACAATTTGGATCAAAGCCTAAAATATGCAGTTTCAAAGAGTTCTAAAACATTATTTGTGGGGTATTTTGAGCTGAAACTTTACATACACACTGTAGGGCATAGGTCTCAAACTCGATCCCTGGAGGGCTGCAGCTCTGCACAGTTTTGCACCAACCCTAATCAAGCAAGCACAGCTGATGCAACTAATCAAGGTGTTCAAGACTACTAGAGACTATTAAGCAGGTGTGGGTTGGAGCTGGTTGGAGTTAAACTATGCAGAGCTGCGGCCCGCCGGGAATTGAGTTTGACACCATTGCTCTAGGGGCATCAGAAACTTATTTAAGGTCTTATTTTAGAAAATAATAGGTCCCCTTTAAGTAAGCATCTTGTCCCATTCAATTTCTAATTGTAAATATACAAAACACAGATTTTGATGAGTAATGTGCTTGGCTAAGAACTTAATTTGGACAACTGTACACTCAAAACAAAAATGGCAATTGCTGTTGGTTAACCTACTATAAAATAAGCTGAAACAACACAATTCTTGATTTAAATTTTTTTTTTTGTATGGACAACCTAATTATTTTATTTTCAATCCACTTAAATGTGTAAATTTAATGTTGACTTAATCCCTTCATGTTGTCCCAACACAAATCACTTGTGTGGAATCCAGCATTTTTACAGTGTAAAGGTGATTTTCTCAGTATTTAGATTTTTTTTTAACCATCAGATTGCAGATTTCTGCTAAATGTTGACTTATCTAACAAAATATACATCAACGGAAAGCTTATTTATTCAGATTTCATGTGTTGTATAAATCTCCAATTCAAAAAATTGGCACTTATGATTTTATGGTCCGTGGTCACATATGGTTCTGTAGTCCACCTTTAATGTTTTGGATGTCAAGTTTTCGCGCATAACTATAGACTGAACGAGTAATATGAATGAACATAATGCCGACATTTTTTACAAAAAGCAATTTTGTAAAAGAAAGGTTGCCGTGTTCATCCACATTACTTGTTCAGTCTGTAGTTATGCACAAAAACTAGACTTTATGCTTTTTAAAACTTCACAATCGTTTTTGAAAAAGAGGTTTCAAAGTAGTTTTTAATGCATCAAAACCACTTTTTCAAAAAAAAAGATTGTGAAGTTTTAAAAATGACCAAAACACACAGCCTATAGTTGAAAATAGTGTCGCGTAAACACCCTCTAAAGTTGATTGCAAGTATGCTGAGAAGCCCAACTTTAGCTTATTTATAGAAAGCCAATGATAAAACGAGGTTTCTTATTGGGCATATACAGTGCCATACAGAAGTATGCAGACCCTTATCTAAATTCCATATTTTATTTTACAGCATTATTATATATTTGATATGATTCACTTTCGCAATCAGATTTGATTCCAGTTTGTTTTTGCAAAGGATTGGCCATGTTTCAGTTTTAATTGACAGCATGTTTCTTAAGTTTTGGTTTGTGTAGTACTTAACAGTGTAAGATTAGATTTTCTGTTTTTTTTTTCCAGATTTATTACTATTACTACAATCTATATTAGATTTTTTTTGTTTAATGTGGTCATATTTAGCATATTACAATAGCATATGTAAACAGTGTTTCATTATATGTGGTATTTATGTTTTTATCTGATAGATTTGCAATCAAACCTGATTTAGTTCTTAACTCCGATTCATTTGGTATTTATGAATTTTGATAATTTAATAATTGTGAATGTTTTACCAAACTACGTTTAACATGTATGAAAAGATCATCCTGAAAAACGAGATTTGAATTGCTCTGGATTGCATATTTGTTATTACGTTATTAATATGGTAATACTATGCCAGGGTTTTTGTGAGACGTTTTTAAAAAGTCTTAATTTGCCTTTCCACAATTTAAGGCTATAAAGAGTTAAGGGTCTGCATGTTTTTGCAGCGTACTGTACATTCAGTTTGACTCCCGATTAATACCCAAACAATAGATCCAGCAGCCGCTTGTGACAGATTTTGTCAGAATTACAGGCAGCATCCTTCAGAGACATGTTTAGTGAAGTCCATCACTTTTCAATGTGTCAGTCTGGAGCTGTTCTCTTCCACTGCATGTGCCTTGTTGTTTTCCTGACCCATTCTGTCGTGTTGTTGCTGTTTTAACATTCTGTCGTCGATGCTTTTAACGAAACTTAAATGTTTTAAGTTTCCTTTTGTATTAACTTTGACCAGTTGTCATTCATTTATGCAGCATTTAGGTTGGTACCAATACACTAATGCATTCCCCCAATAAACCAGCGCTGGCAATATTTAGCATAACCCACAAATACAGTACTGCGCAGTAGACCATTAGTATTTTCACCACCCAAAAAAATGGTTTAAAGTCGGTTATTTCTACATTTTTCTGTAGCATGTCAGTTTGAAATATAAATTTACATTTCTAAACATTATTTTTGTCAATAATTGTAATTATACAGTGAGATTATTGTCTGCACAAGGAGTCTGACAACAGAGATCTGATCTGATCATCATCCAGTCTGTCTGGAATGACATGAAGAAACAGAACAAACTGAGACTAACTAAATCCATAAGAACTGCTGGCAACATTCAGTTCAAATTAATTCATCTTGATGTCTATAGCGCTTTTACAATGTTGGTTGTGTCAAAGCAGCTTAACATAGAAGTTCTAGTAAATTGAAATTGAAACTGTGTCAGTCCAGTTTTCAAAGTTGAAGTTCAGTTTAGTTCAGTGTGGTTTAATTATCACTGAAGAGCAGCTCCACAAGTCCCAAACCAAGCAAGCCAGTGGCGAGGAACAAAACTTCACCAATTGACGAAAGTGAAGGAAAACATCTCGAAGATGCTTCAAAAAACCTACCCTACTGTTCAAAGTTTTAGGCACTTGTGTAAAAATGCTGTTAAATGAGGATGCTTTCAAAAAATAATGCATAAATACATTTTATTTATCAATTTATGTTAACCAAAATCAACATTTGGTATATGAGCACACTTTGCATTTAAAACACTTGGTACACTTGCCCATAGTTTTGCAGGTAGCTTTGCAGCTCGTTTTTTTTTAAGCATCTTCGAGATCTTATAGATTTAGTTTGTTCTGTTTCTTTGTCATTCCATACAGACTGGATGATGATCAGATCAGATCTCTGTGTTGAGCACTGGCTGTTGTCAGACTCCTTGTGCAGACTATAATCTTACTATATAATTACAATGAGTGACAAAAAAATATGTAAATTGATATTTCAAACTGACATGCAACAGAAAAACAACCGACTTTAAACCTTTTTTTTCTTCTTTTTTTTTGTGTGAAAATACTGGTGACTTTACACCAGTGGTGTCCAAACTCGCTCCTGGAGGGCCGGTGTCCTGCAGATTTTAGCTCCAACTTGCCTCCACACACCTGCAAGGATGTTTCTAGAAAGCCTAGTAAGAGCTTGATTAACTAGCCCTGGTGTGTCTGATTGGGGTTGGAACTAAACTTTGGAGGACACCGACCCTCCTGGACTGAGTTTGAGCACCCCTGTAACACACAATACTGTATATGCTTGATGTTTAAGATTAATTAAAGCAGCAACTTACTGACGGCGCATGTGTAGGAGCTAGAGAAGAATCAGCCAGTCAGTAGCCTCCCTGAACATGACTGACGTTTACCTGTGTGCTTGTCCTCAGGTGCTGCTGTTTCTTCAAGAGGAAGAGGAAGAAGAACACGCCACGCCACAAATGAACCTCCGGCCTCTTAGCGCAGTTTGTTTCCTTTGGTTGTTTTTAGAGCGTTCAAATAAAGAAATTTTACAAGACTACGACGGCAGGCGCCCTCCAAACCAGTAGGGGGAGCGCGATGTATGAAAACAAAAGAGAGGCATGCGCACCGTTGTCTCTGTGGGGATTGTCTTTTGTTATTTTTTGTTTTTCTTCCATGTCTTAATTTAGGCAGCGACGGGCCTCGTCCTCGAACTGTCTCTATCGGATCTTCACCCCCCAAACCTAAGGATCTCCAAGCACTGGAACAGCACCGCACTTCATTTGCTGTTTTGCTTAATTTTTTTTTTTTGTGTTCATTTCGTCCTCGTCGGCCGAGGAAGTCTCTGAATGTGCCCTCTTCCTCCATGACAAGCGCGGTGACATGGCGGGAGGAAGAGAGACAAATTCAGCCATGGTTGAACTCTAGGACCTTTCCTCCCCTAGCACCTCGCGGGCCCGCTTTTTTGCACGAAACGAGATGCTGACTTTTCTTTTATTTCACTTACCCCCCCCATTTTTTAAAATGTTTTTTTGTGTATTTGTTGGCTGATTGTTGGTTCTCACGCTGCCAGGATGTGGTGGAAGCCTTAGAATATGACTAGCCGATTTCTTCATCGTATCTATCGGAGTGATTTTAACGTACACGGGCAAAGCGCAAAACAAATAACTGTCGTTACCGATCGCTAGCTGGCCTTTACACGTGAACTTGTGTGACATTGTGACATAAGCAGCTGTTTCCAGTGGACGGCACTCGCCATGCGCCGCCGACGCTCCACTGTATAGTATTTAAAGCTGCTTGTTCTAAAGCACTCCTCCCACTTAACAACCCACCAGCCAGTCATGCTGCTTTCTCCTCCTCTTACGATATATTGTATCGCTTTTGACGTACAGCTGGCTGCTTTTCTATTGGCTGAGGTGGCCAGTGCGACTTTCCTTCTGCGCTTTTTGTATCTTTCTGTCCATATAGTCACTTATTATTCCCACAACCAGTTCCTGATAGGTGTTGCTTTTTTTTTATGCCTGAAAACTGCTAATTATTCAGGACGAGAGTAAATATGTGCCAGAGTGGCTAAACAAAACACCTCAGGGTGTTGATACGAAGCGAAAGATGCCGCAGATGATGTAACAGTTGGCCAGCTGTTGTTTCCTTGTTGAAGTCAGTGTGATAAGGTGGATTTTGGGAGGATGCAGACTTGTGGTAGTGACTGCCACCGCGAAACATCTCGATTTAATGCCTTAACACACTATTTGGCAAAGTCCACCCAATAGGACATTGCGAAGTTCCTCCCATGCCTTCATATTTACGCTGACCAGATATGCGTCTCATTCCCTTTAGGACACCAAATCGAATCGGGTGTAAACGTTGGCAGACCCATTGAAACGGGCCATTTGTAAATGCTCATGGGACTATTATTATTACTGTTATTGTGGCCATAAGCAGCTCTGAGACTGGGCAGCCTTTGATCTCTTGCATGGATGAGGCGGTCCTTTCCCGAGCACAATCTATATGACAGGAATTACGTAAAATGGGGTTATATGCGAAATGATTATGTAGTTCTGTTGTCGTCATCGTTTTTTGTTTTTTTTTATCACTAATCCAAGTCGTGATGTTGCCTTGCTCATCTTTTGCGTTTCACTGTTCACAGCATTAAATCCATGTTTTTATTTTTTTTTGTGATCTTTCTAATGTATAGTAAATGTGAATTAATGTAAGATAAATTATATAACTATTTTAATTTTATTTTGATCACCGTACAAAACGTTGAGAGAGAAGCCATAGGAGTGTGTGACTGCACTAAAGTTTCGTTTAGGCCCTTGTTTACTTCAGCCTGCACGTTACTGTATTCCGCTGACCTCTGAACTCATATTTCATAAGAAACAGAGGCTGTTTGAAGAATCGACCATGCCTAATTTTCTTTTGGTAATCATTCTCGAGGGCTTTTGGATGGCGTGCTTTGAATGTTCTTTCAATAACAGTGGACCGCGTTGGACCAAATGGGCACAAATTCTTTATTAGCATGTTTCCACCTCTTAACTCGTCAGTCGAGTTCTCCAGTTTCCACTAGTTTATACGTGTAAATAGTAACTTGTTAAGCTCTGACTGACCCATTCCGTTTGGATTCACCTTGTGGAACAATTTAGGGATGAGTGTTGCATTCAAATACAGCATCTCCAGTTAGCGGTTATTGGAGAATCAACCAACCAACGCATATGAAACTTTCTAATGTGATGATGGTTGGCTATTGGATTTTCCTTATGCTTTTCCACTGTGATTGCAGGTCACTTTGGGTCTAAATTATTCTGTGAAAAGTACTTGAATGATACTCGTGGAACTCTGCCTCTCGCAAGCGCGTTGAGGTGGCTTTTTTATTTAAAGTTCTTCTCTTAACAGTATGTATTATGTGCCTCGCTAGAGTTGGAAGATAATTTAGTATTTCTGGATGTGCACTGCTTGCTATGGCCAGGTGCATCTGGCTCTATGGAAAATTGCAGGATAACTCCTTTAACCCTTAATTCATATTGACTCCAAAGTCAAAGTGGGAGCCCTTGGCTCATTACGGAGCCAATTGGAATTGCTTTTTTTTTTTTTTTGTTCGGATATAAGCGGAATGTGAAATTGTTTAGCTTTGGACTGCACTGGACTGTGCAAATGTACTTTGGGATTACGAGCAGACGTAAATTAAGGCGCCATCTGCTGGTTGACCTGTCCATTTAAGACACTACATTAGACACTGAAATCATTCTCTATATGCTATTTGAATTCGTTTGATTTGGAATGGCTAGAGCCGACGTTATATCTGGAATCTTGGTTAATGCGATCAATTGTAATGACTACTGGCTCTCTTGTCAACTGCAAGGTGATGACGTCAAACCATCTTTCATCTTTAATTTCCCCATCCTCTTTTTCTTTTAAAGGATTGTATCATTTGTTTCTGTAACTGTTGTTTTAATAAAGATGGTATATCCGTACAGTTATGGCCTTTCAAGGTTTAAATATACCACCGTTCCATTTCTAAGTGGTTGGTTTCCCCAAAGTCGAAGTCATTCAGGATGCATTCTGGGTCATTCGGAGGGGTGTTTGCATACCATTTCCTTTTTGAATTGCCTTTGTCTTGTTTTTTTTTATTTTTTATTTAATATATATACATATATATCATGGTTCTGGTCACTTTACTGTGCTGCAGATTTAAATACAGAGAGGTAAATAAGAGTTATTCTCCTACTAAAGTTGAAGTTAGTGACATTAATGCAGATTTGATGTGCATGGCTTTTGATTCCGAAAGCAATGGGAACTACTTGTAAATGGGGCACTGAAGAACATTGTGGGCATGAAGTTAATACACTGTTATTCTGTGGCTGCATAATGCCTTAAACATGCTACTGCAAGTCTGACCCCTCTGTACGCTTGAGTTCAGCAGGTAAATGTCCACTGCGTACTGTTTTGCCGTTGTATACTGTATTACCCTTCCATTGTGTCTGCTACAGAGTCGTAGCTTTTCTCTCTTTTTTTTTTTTTTTTCTTTCCTCTCTCTGAAAAACAGTTGTAATCATTCCCGTCTCAACATTTTAGTTTATTTGGGAACTTGTTGAACATTTGTTGTTGTTGTTGTTGCTGCTTTTTTTTTCATGAACAGACCAATCTGGTTAAACTGCTTTTTTTTTTATGACCTCGGAATGATTATATTACAAGAGTCTGGTAGGAAAGCACTGCAATATTTGAATTCTCTTTTTTCACGTTTTTGTAGTGTTCATTTCTGTGAGGACGTTTCAGTACTTCGGGCTTATTAAAAACTAAATTGTACAGTTCTGCAAGAGTCATTCTCTTGTTCTGGTCATACTTACAAGAAAAAAAATACTTTAAATTTCATTGTATTATGAATTTATTGTGTTGAAATATGAATGTTGCTTCAATGTATTTCAATGATTTTACTTCGTCAAGGGCTTCAACTGTGATGGACCCATTTTGTTTCTTTCTCTTTCTCTCTCTCTCTCTCTCTCTCTCTCTCTCTCTCCATCTCTATCAGTCTCTCTCTCTCAATCTCTCTCTCTCTCTCTCTCTCTCAATCTCCA
>CAIGQW010053650.1:1925388-1960886 GCA_903798125.1 Danio choprae | reverse complement strand
AATTAAATTTTTATTCCCTCCACTCTTAAAGGGAAACTCAAGTTTGCACCCTTTTTTATGTAAAATAAAAGAAAATGTCTCTTAACCTCTGGGTGAGTGTGTGTGTCTATCTTTTTTGGAGGCTCATAAGGTGTATATATACACTACAGTATACATATTTGTTGTTTTATTTATTGTCTACTTAAGTCAGTTGTTTGTGTCATGGAATAATTTGGGGTTAATTGAATTTGTTATACTATAAGCAGCTCTTTTTAATGTATGACTGCGTTTCAGTACTGAGAAATATAAATGAACAACATGCACATTCTATGTAACTATGCCGGGGTTTGGTGCTAGGTTAGCAGCTTGTAAATATGCACAATTTACTTTTATTGCTATAGTTAGTACATGAAAATGTTGTAATGTTTGAAAGGGGCAAATAAATCCAATAGTATCTGAATGCAGCCTTGATGATGCAAGCTGAGACTGCATACCTAAGTGGTGCAATGTCATACACAGTGCACTCAATGAAGCTAGTGAAGTCACTGTGGAGGTGTAGGGTTAAGTGAATGCATTACAAAGCATTGGATGCAGCTGCACCAGGTTTGCATGCAGATCCCTCACTAAATCACTGCCGTAATTTGGACACGATAAAATAAAACCTTTAACAAAGGAACACAACTTAAGTTAACCAAATATATATATATATTTTAAACGTAACCTTAATTAAAAATATTGTGACTTCCAAGGAGTAGTGGCATATAAATTCGAAAACATTCTTATTTTATATTTGTCATAGCACTTGTGTATCATTGTATAGATACTGTATATAGTGTTTTAAATTATAATAGGAAGTTACCATGGCAACTTTAATGTAATACAGTTTGCTATATTTACCTTCGGCCCACCAGCCTCAATCAAGTTTGGTTTTTGGACCTTCATTAGAAAAGGTTTGGTCACCCCTGCTGTAGAGTATAAAGATATAATATGATGAATATGTAATTCGACAAAGTTGTACTGAAAAAAATCACTGAAAAGTACCTAAATTTGATTTAAGAAAAGGTGTAAGACGTATATTTAACTAAATCTGTTAATAATATATATATTTTTATTTCCCCCGTTGATTTGAAGCAGGCGATGAGGCTCGTCCACGGACTTTTATGTCACTTCCGAAAGAGCTCTATAAACTTCCGCTCTGTACTGTTTTAAACCCTTTTCCTGTGAACTGAGTCAATATGGTGTGTATCGTGAATCTCTGTCAATCCGTTCAAATCCTCTACTTCATCGACTCTTCACGCTTTTATAAATCACCAAGATGTTTTTTCAACACTCTTAAGATTCACATATACAAAGTATTTTAACGTTTAGCAGGAGATGTGATGTAGAATGTTAAAAAACGTCTCCGGCTCATTTTCCGGGTTACAACTTGTATTTAACAGAAGCGGCTTCAGATGTCTGAGAGATTTAGGCAATGTTAAGTTTAATTTAATTATTAACGTATTAAAATGCTACGAGTGACGCTTTTTAACATGTCCAATTTACGCTTTAACCCCAAAAAATGGTGTCACAAACGACAACTTGAGTCATTCAGTAGTGTACTAGGTCAAGAGTTAACGTACAAACGCGTTCGTCTCTGAAGTGCGCAACGTTACAACCCGTTTAATATTAGTTAAGTTAAAAGTACAGAAATGTCCTGATATCCAGACTGACTGAAGTGCGTTTGCTGACAGGGACGCGTGAGGACCAAGACGGTGAAGAAAGCGGCTCGTGTGGTCATCGAGAAATACTACACCCGGCTGGGCAATGACTTCCACATCAACAAGCGGGTGTGTGAGGAGATCGCCATCATCCCCAGCAAACCACTGAGAAACAAGATCGCAGGGTGAGTAAAAGCCCTTCAGGCCCAAATTATAATCAGCTGCAGATCCAAACACTTTTTCTCAGGACACACAATCTTGCAAATGGTAGTGACTTTCACCGCTATAGGTTAGAGGTCTCACAGCATCAGTTACTGAAGAAAGAAACCCGTCAAGGTTTGGAACAACTGTAGGGTGCATTAATAGTAGTGTTGGGCAAGTTCATTTAAAATAGTAATTAGTTACTAACTCATTTACTACTAGTTACTTCTTACAAACAGTAACAAAGTTACACAATTCTAAAAGTAACTAATTGGCATGGAAAGTAACTATTGCGTTACTTTATAAAAAAAATCGAATGTCAAATGACTATAAAATAAATCTATGTTGTTGTGGGACAATGTGAGACAACAATCAAATTCAACATACCATTATAAATATAATCATTACTATAGTTGCACAATAAAACACAATAGATGGTTTAGAACTTATGGATATTAGATATTATTTAGTTTAATTCTGTCTGAGTAATAAGCGTTTGCAATGGGGAAAAAAATCAAGTTTTAGTTGCTTTGATGTCGTGGCTTCGTCTCCTCCTTTGGTAGCAGAGCTCACATTATCACCTGCGTTCTTAGCCACTAGTTTTGTTGCTGCATATGTGATGACGTGAGGTGCTTCATTAGATTAGAATTACTTGTCAATGATGCAGAGAGACTTCTCGATTACACCACTCTTACAGACACCCCAATCATCATTACTGGTTGGTTGTGTCCGGCTTCAGCCCCGAAACACACACACACCCACACCCCAGAAAGAGAGGTCCTATGGCTGAGAGACTCTGCTTGAAAACCGCTTGTGTTTTCATAGTAACGTGCATTTTATTGTCGGTAACCGCATTGTAACTGGGAAAACAGTAGTTAATTTGATTACTCGTTACTGAAAATATCACTATTAGTTACGCGTTTATTTATAGCGCTGTTATTCCCATCACTGATTAATAGTGAGTTCACCCAAAAACGTAGATCTACTATCCATTTAAGAACCTTTAGCATATTTTCTTATGCATTTATTAATGTCTTTTCATTGTTATAAACCATATTTATTAGTGTTATTTATAAAATGTTTGTACGTTTTGTTAATACCATTAATTACAGCTAGGGAAGCTGATATGACCATTTTTTTTTGTCACTTTTTGCATTTATCTTGAGCTGCACTTGTGTTTGTTTTTACTGGAAAAATTGTGAGCGGCACATTTGTGTGGTGTGATTAGAAGCTACAGTAAATTATTTCCATAATCTTGTTACAACTTAAATGAGAAATCAACAGTTACTTGTACAATTTAAAACTTAAGTGCTGCTAACATGACCAATGTTCTCATTTATCTTTAGATAACTCGACGTTCATTTTCGTTCTTTATGTGATCCTAATAATGCCAAGTTCAGACTGCATGATTTTAGTTTTGAGATGCTTGCAGGTTTTGAGAAATCATTGACACATGCCTGAAATCACAGGCAGGCTCGTTCACGTGAGTAACAATCAAAGACGCGATCTAAGAGAATCGCCGATGAGTCATCGACACCAGTGAGATATTTGGCATGCAAAATATCTGGACCTGTCGGCGATTCAAATCATGCTGTGTGAAATGTTCTGATTGACAATAACATCAGCGATTACCTACAGCCAATGAGAGAGCAGCATCCACTAGTATGGGTATCTGCAGGCCAGTGGGAGATTGGGGGAGAAGTTAAAAGGGCGTCTTTTTGGTCTATTTGGACCCAGGAAATTGATGAAAAACAAGTGGAAATTTGGCAGGAGCACTCGTGCCTGTTTGACGTGTCATCTGAGCAATACCACAACCGTGTTGAAAAAGAATTAAAAAAAGCTTAAGAGATATTGCTAATTACCTTCAAAACCTAGGTGAGCAAAATAAGTAAATTTTCTACCCCACTAAAGGCTTCTTTCTCATTATGTAGTTGATAACAAAAGATATACTACGTGACCTCGCGTTGTTTTCATGTCACTTCTCGTGTGTGTTTGGTTGTGAGACGTAAATTGCGGACCGAGACAAAGTTTTTGGCGATTCTTCCTATTGTGAAGTCATGCAGTGTGAAACCCCGTCGCAGATCCTTCTTGCAGTGTAAACACAGCAGTCATGGAACGCTACCCCAGATAGTCATGCAGTGTGAAAACATCTGTGATGCGACTACTTTGAAAATCGTGCAGTCTAAACTCGGTATTAAGTGCTTTTTCAAACTTGCAATTTTAAATGGAAACCTAGCTGGAATCATGTTTTATTTGTTGTGGTCAGTAAGAGAATTGTCAGATCAAATGCGTTGCAGGGACGTGAGGCATGTGTTGATTTTTGGTGTGTTTGCAGGTATGTGACCCATCTGATGAAGCGGATTCAGAGGGGTCCAGTCAGAGGCATCTCCATCAAACTGCAGGAGGAGGAGAGGGAGAGACGGGACAACTACGTCCCAGAGGTCAGTGATGTTTACTGTATACTGCACCACATCACCCTAAATGTGAGGATTTAAGGGTATGTAGAGTTAAACACATTGGTATCTTAATTTTTCTTTACATTTAGCCTTCAGTTAATTAGACATTAGTAGCCCATATGATGTAGTTCTGTATGGAGCTCCTAAAGTGACATTTGCCAATTAAAAAAAGTAATAATTTCTTGCAAGCACAAGAAAAGTAATTGCAATGGCAAAATCGCATACGTTAAACGCCCAAATAAGGTCTTATAATGATTGCTTTGTTGTTCATTGTTATTAACAATTGTTAGATCACAGTCTCTATGCCTGATAAATAAGATCCAGCCCCGGATGCCAGATCTTGTCAGGAAATGTCAGTTTCTCCAGGTATTTGGACAACAAGTCAGCGACGTTTCCAATACCCAAACCTGTTAACCAGTATTCAACTGAATTAACGGTCCACTATTAATAGAGGAGTTGACTGTGAAAGGAAGCCAGACAAGAGCAGAAGCAGGAGACAAAGTGATGATGATAAAGGACAGGGTTTATTAAATCTTAGTTGCATGTGTTTCGGTGCGCTCTCATACTTCCTCTGACTAGGATAAATCCAACAAGTGTTATTATACCACAAGCAACAGCAATGGAAAATGACTGCTTCACAACATTGTCCAGAGACAATGGAATGGAGACTTGTGAAAGCAAGTGTCGGCTGAATCCACACAGTCATAAGATTATAACAATATGGAAAAATGTTAGTCAAATCATTAACTAATGATCTATATAACGATAATTATATAAATGACTAGTCATACGATTAAATTAAATAATTAAATGAAGAATAAATTAATATAAACATGAAAATAAAATGCAACACAAATGAATGATTGTTCTCTTGAAACAACACACACAAGGTTGCTACAAGGATTCTCAGATCCTTATTTAGATTCTTCACAATGCTCCGCACTGCTTACTTATTGGAACAGAGGTGTGCCGCCTCAATTTAGTTCTGCTTTATACATGAAACTATTATAAAGTGGTTTCATTTCCTAATGTTTTTATTTAGAGAATGCCACAACTGGGAACTGTAGCTTCTCATATGCACTTATTTACTTTTTTGCAAATATCACTTAAGGAGCTCCGTAGTTTTCCTTTTAATTATACCATTTAGTTGACATGGTCACACTGTCTAAAATGTAACAAACAATATTGAGTAAAATTTTTAAAAACGGTTCCATCAACGTTACATTTACAGTCATGCTAATATTCATATTAAAACAATACAGGGGTGCAAAAGTGCCCTGTTTGAGTTCTGTAACTTGTTTTTTGCAAGAATATACACCAAACAGTGACTGTATGAAGCAATTCCAGTATTAACCGTGACCGCCTCAATCATAGCAGATGGCACTATCGGTTCATGCAAACTGTTTACTTGTGTAGTACAAGATGCATCTTTTAGCACCAGACATTTCACAATCATGTTTTATACTTGTATTTATCCCTAGTCCAGAGTCATTTATTAGATGTACTCGTTCATGTTGTTGTCAGGTCTCTGCTTTGGATCAGGAGATCATCGAGGTCGATCCAGACACCAAGGAAATGCTCAAGAGTTTCGTAAGTTGATTTTAAGCTCCAAATGTGTAAATAGCATACTGCATTACCTAAATATAACGGCCAGTCAACACGGTTTTATATGAATTGAGATGATCGTCACAAAAGCTTGTTCAAGTGTTCTTGTACAGACTTGAGAATGTGGATTTACCTTTAGTTTCTTTTGCTGCAGGACTTTGGCAACATCTCCAGCCTGCAGGTCACTCAGCCAACCGTTGGAATGAACTTCAAAACACCCAGAGGAGTCTAGATGTGTGGTATTTAACAGACATCAATAAAGACTGCAAAAATATCTTTGTGTCAAGTGATTTTTGACAGTCTGTATTGTCGTCCTGATCACTAGACATGTTTCCATTACCCTTAAAAGTGCATGCATTGAAATTGGCATTTTCATTTGTTGTATTTTCAATTGGCAATTTCACCAAAACTCCCATATATATATAAATATAAGCAAATGTTTTTACACCTGTATGAGGTATTTCTTTCAGACAATTTGTAAAAAGAGAATTTCTATTGCAGTTTTGCTAAATTCTCTGTTCTTCATTTCCTGCATGTACAGCTGAGGGTAAATGTAGTGCATAATTAACAGTGTTGGGGGTAACGCATTACAAGTAATGAGAGTTAACTAATATTACTTTTCTAAGTAACAAGTAACCCATTACATCAAAAAAAATATATATAATCTGAGTTACTTTTTTGTTTAATTAGCTTTTAAAAAGTAAATTGCTAAATTAACTGAGATGAGAGAATGCGTTCACGGTTTTAAACATGAAAATGGTTTGTGCCTCACTAAGACAAAGTACAAAAGGAGCAAACACATTGCTTTCATTAGTCTGTATATACAACATGTAGAGCTCTGGGCTCAGAAGTTCTCAAAAGATAACATTATCCTACATTATTATTCTGTGTTTTGTTTTTCCTTTTAAGGTAAATAAAGGTGTAGGTTATACAGTGTGTTAATTGCAGAACTCCTCTATTAAAAAAACCCTGCAAATTCTGAAAGAGATCAAGCCTCAGCCTGGTAAGAAAGTAACGCAAAAGTTTCAATATTCACCATACTAAGTAACACAACTAGTTACTTTTTAGGGGAGTAACTCCTAGTATTGTATTGTAATGCATTACTTTCAAAAGTAACTTTCCCCAACACAATTAATCAGTCAAGCTTTTTTCCAAGTGAAAAAAAGTGCATTGACTGATAAGAGTACCTTTAGTGGATGTTGCCATGAATTTATTGCCTAGTACAAATTAAGGGAGAGTCATTTCGCAGTAGTTTATCCAGGGTTCTTACACCTTTTCTAAAGTCAAATTTGACTACAACTTTGGCGAATTACATATTTATATCATATATTTTAGTATTCTATAGCATAGTATACTCTTTAGAAAGAGCTGTGAAACCCCCAGGATATTTAGATCTACATCAGTTGCGTGCACCTTCAAATTTTCACTATACAAAAACAGCTTTTCTGTTGTAGTTGAAATATATTTAGCACACACTAAGCCCAGTTTTTTTTTGCCCATTTCTATGTAGAGCAATGGTTCAAAGTACTTAATGAGCTAAAATGTCAGAGATATTTTAAAATGGTGTCTGAAGCAAAAAGTGAGATGTTTCTAATGGAAGTGTGCATTTTAAACAAGAGTCAGACACAATGTTTTCAGAATATTTTTTTTAAAAAGCCACGGAGTATGTCTAGAGACAGCAAGAAGATCTTTGTACAGAAATAAGCAACAACAGAGTTCTGCATATGCAACACAGTAAAACCTGCCACTCAAATATTATTTCAGAGGCCAAAGAAATAAGAGCAGCTGCCTACGCTAAACTATGACACTACATTAAACAAATAGAGCTTTATATTCAAAACACAAGATATGTAAAAATGTTTGTTTTTTTCCTCTTTTCTTGAAATTGTTGAAAAAGTGCAATAAAGGTTTGACTGTCTACACTTGATTAGTTATCCCAAATCACTCATCATTTGTACCAAGTATTTCAAAATTTCTTCCAGCCAGAATGACATTCAAGAAAATGTTTGTGAGTCTTAAATGATTGCTATTACATATTTTTCTTTGGGTGAAAGTACAGATCAAAACCATATCCAGCAGGGGAGCAACCTTTTTTTTTTCTTTCTTTTTTGCATCACACATTGAGATTCTATACAAGTACTTCATATGAAATATAATGGAAAAATGAAAGATGAGCGTTGGGAGTTCTGTATAAAAGTTGCGTCGCACGCCAAGAAGGTCTGCAAAATTTCACAGTGAATGTCATTCGTTGAGTTTGTGTAGCGCCGATACAAGAATTCAAAGAAAAAGACCATATAAAGCACTTTCCAATATACCAAATTTGTACGTGTAGAACCTGAAGTTTAGAGTTTCAGCACCGAGTGTGACAGCATACGTAATCGAGGTCAACGTTCTCATAGTTCAGCTTTTACGGAATAAATACCACAGTGTCGTGTGATAAACATTTCCCAGTTGTAGCTGCTGATCTCAGCCATTCCACGCTATTTTAATAAGGCATATCTGAAGGGAACTCCCATTTAAAACAAGCATGTAGAACGTAAATCCAATCGAATCCCAAAATTAAAAAGCAGCTCGTCTCTGACTTAACGGAAGGGGTCACGCGGGGTCAAAAACATGGCTGTGGAGTCCGTTTTAAACATATATACAAACCGATAAGTGTATATGCATATAAAACAATACAAAACATGTTTAGGAAAGAAAACAAAATAAGACATGGCACATTATATGACATACAAAAAAGAGAGAGAGAGAGACGTCAATCGAAAATGCTTAATACAAAATCACAAGCAGAAATAAAAAGGACGATGTCCGACGTTCACCTCACTGGAACGGGGGGCGATATATATATATATATATATATATATATAGATACAAAAACATACAAAGAAAAGACACAAATGAAACACTGTAAATTGTGCCTTATGAGCACCAACACGTACACCAGCATATTGTAGATTCTCCTTTTTTTCGTTCGTAGGATAATAAAATGGTGTCTTTTCCATTGAAATGAAAGGAAACGTTTTTTTAGGATGCTGAGAGAGAAAAACGCAATCATCTGGTCATCCTTTTCTCAGAATGTCCACTGTCCTCGTTTGTTGAGTTTCTCCTTCCTGAGAGTAAGCAGGGTACGCCAAACTTTGTTGTTGTTTTTTTCATGTGTGTTTTTTTTCCTATCTCACTCTCCTCTATCCATTTAGCGAATGATTGGGAACTCCTCGGCTGCTGAACGTCCTCCCCGCGGCAGGAGAGGTCTCGTGTTTTTGTGCTCAGGCTGTTGTGATGGCGTTTAGGTCCTTCATTAAGCCCTCCAGATGGGCCATTTCCTCCGATAACTCGTCCGTCTCGTAATTCTGAGGGAGATGAAGAAGGTTACTGCGGGGGTGGGGTGGGGTGAGCTGGGGTTTTTGGGTTTATGAAGGGGGGGACGGTCAATGGTACTGCAGGAAAAATGAAATTAAAAGCAGGAAACCAAATAGCACAGCCGCATGCGTGGTAATGGAGGAAGGGAGTAGGGTAGTATGGGCGGTTTTATGTCATTTCAAACATTCGCAAAAATAATTAATTGTATCAAGCAATAAATACAGCCGCCATTAAAAGGGGGGAGCAGGTAAAGGTTTAAGAGAGAAGGAAAAAACATGTTAAATTTGTATCATTTTGCTATGTAATGCTATACTCAATGTGTAGCAGTACTCGTAGAACTATAAACACTCATTGGCCACTTTAGTAGGTGCACCTGTTCAACTGCTTGCTAAACCAAATATCTAATCAGCCAATCATATGGCAGTAACTCAAGGCGTTTAAGTCAAAATGGGGAAGGTCATTCATTAAAGCAGTATTTCCCAATCCTGTACCTGGAGGCACACCAACAGTACATATTTTGGATGTCTCCCTTATCTGAACCATTAACTTCAGGTTTTGGAGTATGTTCTGCTGAGTTGATTCAGGTGTGTTTGATTAGGAAGAGGTTGAAAATGTGTAGTGTTGGTGTGCCTTCAGGAACAGGGTTGGGAAACTGGCCTACGTATCCTTCTAGATTTCTTCTAAACTCTAATCATTAGATTATAGAAGGATAGAAGAAATCTAGAAGGATACATAGGCAATTCATATTTTTGGGTTGGAGTATGTTAGGCGTTAATAAAACACAATGTGACGGGTAATTTATTCAATAATATAAATAATTATTGTTAACTTCCGGCCAGAGCTGTATCCCCTCTAACTTCAACTTTAATTTGGGTTTATAACTTTCAATGTGCTATGGTTGTTAGCTCTGATTGGCTGGTCTGAGTATTTCACAGACTGCAGATCTAGTGGGATTTTCATGCACAACTATCTATCTCTAGGCTCTGAAAAGGGAAAATATTCAACGAGTGGCAGTTCTGAAGGTGAAGATACACTGTAAAAACTTCGCTTTTTAGTTGAATTAAATGAACTTTTCTAGTCATCTCAATGTACATCAATCATAATAAAAGGTTCAAGTGCATAACGTAAGAAATGTAGTAGAAACCCGAGTAACTTATTAAAATAAGTTAAAGCAACATTAAAAACAGTGGTTGTCTTGACTTTGTCACAAGGTTTTTTATAGTGTTTGAGTTGATAGAAAGGCATCAATAACTACTTGTTTCATCCTGAAGTTCAGAAAAACCATTTGAATGAATACTAAGACAAATCTCCAGCAACTGCATGATGCTACCAAGACCGAAATCTCAGGGGAATGTGTCCAGCAAACATGTTGAATCTATTACACAGTTCTCAAGACAAAAGGGTACTTAGCAAGGTGCAGCTAATGAAGTGGTCACTTACTGTACTATGTAATATAGCAATTGACTCTCCTATAGCTTATAGAGCATGGCACTTACAACAGCAAGGTCATGGGTTTGATTTATCACGATAAAATTATTTTGTGTGTATATATATATATATATATATATCAATACGAACTGTACAAGAACAGTGAATAATATTCATGTTTTCTATTGTTACTGTGGTTCATGGAATTATAGGGACAGAACAGAAGTACTCACGCTTCCTGCATCTTCATGATGTCTGCAGCCTTCCGAGACATCCGGCGCATTTGGAACTATGACAGGCATAGGAGTTCTCGTCCTTCCCAATGTACCGATAGAGGCTGTTTTAACTGAGTGAGGCCCTGAAACAAATCACATAAGCCTGTTTTTGTTTCTCCCTTTTAAACAAAAGTTTGTATCACAAACCTCGAAATCCATTTCAGAGCATTTGTAGTTTGAAGCCATAGCCTAGGCACTGGCATGAATTTGTTTTCTTTCTAAAAAGACTGTGCTATTCTACATTAACTCTAAACAGTGGTGTTCCACAAGGTTCTGTTTCAGCTCCTATTATATAGTAAATGTGCCCTTTAGACTCAGTTTTCTACAAATATTTCTTATATAATACATGCCTTCGCAATGTACCAATAGAGGCCGTTTTAACTGAGCGAGGCCCTAAAACAGGGGTCTCCAGCCGGCTTCTGGAGAGCTGCCTTCCTGCAGATTTCAGTTGCAACCCTGACCAAACAAACCTGTCTCTAATTATCAAGTGCCGCTTTAGGTCCTGATTAATTGGTTCAGGTGTGTTTAAAAAGGGTTGGAGCTGAATTCTCCTGGAAGGTAACTCTCCAGGAACAGGGTTGGTGACCCCTGCCCTAAAACAACCACGTCTTTTTTTTCGCTTCCTTTTAACCACGAAACTCTGTTATTACTTATAATAAAAATTAACCAACTTTGAAATTCATTTTAGAGCATTTGTAGTTTAAAACCTATAGCCAAGGCACTGTACTGGCATACATTTTTGCTTTCTAATAAGGATAATAATATGTTAGAATATGTTTCTAATAATGGTCTAATAATATGTTAGTATTCTTCATCAACTTCAAACAGGGTGTTCCACAAGGTTCTGTTTCAGGTCCTTTTATATTCTCAAAGTATATGTGCTCTTTAGGCTCAGTTTTCTACAGATATTGTACAATACTTGCCTTTCCAATGTACCAATAGAGGCCGTTTTAACTGAGTGAGGCCCTAAAACAACCACATCTTTTTTTGTATCCCTTTTAACCATGAAACACTGTATTACTAATAGAAATTACCAAATTTTTAATAAATTTTAGAGCATTTGTAGTTTAAAACCTAAAGCCAAGGCACTGTTCTTGCATACATTTGTTTTCTTTCTAAAAAGACAGTGTCATTATTCTTCATTAACTCTAAACAGTGGTGTTCCACAAGGTTCTGTTTCAGGTCCTTTTATATTCTCAAAGTATATGTGCCCTTTAGGCTCAGTTTTCTACAAATACTTCTTACATAATACTACATGCTCTTCTTTTTTAGACACCACAAAGTAGATCACAAAATATGGATGTAATTATCTGGTGTAAAGGGAGAACATACCTGTCTGAGACAGCAGTGGAGTGCTGGGCAAAGCTGCTGAGTCATACATTGCATGAGCCGGGATGGCGGGCACTGCAAAACTCTTGAGCGGGTGCGTGGGTCGAACGTGTGCTGTGGGTGTAGTGAACGCTGGCTCCTCCTCAGCGGCTGAGCTGTGGAAGCTAATGTCTGTCTCTGAAAGGTCAGTGGTGCAAGATGGCTGCCCAGATGGAGGGAGCAGCTCCGCGTTAGGGGTGTTCCTTACTGACTCTGTAAGTACAACAGCACATGGGTCAGCACATTCTGCATACTACGACAGCTTAAAAAAGCGACACTGAAAACCAAAATCATGAGAAGACCACTAGGAAACTTTAAGGTCAACATGAATCAGTGTTTACAACCAATGTAGATCTTATAATGTGTGTTTTTTAGGGTAAAAGTAAAAAAAAAAGTGGCTTTTCCATAGTAGACTGAAGTAATTGGAGGACTCTGGCAAAAACCAATGGAAATAAAGGCCCATTCACACCAAGCAAGATAACTATAAAGATACAGTGCTCAGCATATATGAGTACACCCCATTTTGAAGATGAATATTTGTATCCATTTGTCAGTGAATATAGGCGATGTATTTTAGTGCATTTGCACAAAACAGATTTATTTATTAAAATAACATTTTATTCACAGAACATCTTTAGAAATGGAAGGATAATACATTTAAATTCATGCAAAATATTGAAAAAAAGCTAACTACAAAATTTCAACAAAATTTTACTTTTTTTGGTTTCTTTTTAATTTTGCTCGTTTTAAATTTTGTATTTAATATTTTTCTCTTACATAAAAATTTGGGTGTACTAGTTTTTGGACCATTATCATTTCTTATTTTGTGAGCTTAGCTCCAGATTTGGCTTCAGTACTGACTAAACTAATGCATATGCACAAATATAATATTGTAATGCTTCCTTTCATTTATTCATTTATTTTCTTTTCGGCTTAGTCCCTTTATTAATCTGGGGTCGCTACAGCGAAATGAACCGCCAACTTATTCAGCATATGTTGTACACAGCGGATTCCCTTCCAGCTGCAACCCATCACTGGGAAACATCCATACACACTCATTCACACACATACACTACAGACAATTTAGCTTACCCAATTCACCTATAGTGCATGTCTTTGGACTTGTGAGGGAAACCGGAGCACCCGGAGGAAACCCACACCAACACGGGGAGAACATGCAAACTCCACACAGAAAATGCTTCCTTTAGAAAATGTTAATTTAAATGAGAGATTTGTGAGGGGTGTACTCGTATGTGCTGAGCACTGTAACTATAAAGACGAGTTCTAAAAAGTTCAGACCACAACTATAAAGATGTAGAGAAACAATATTGTTGGGATCACTTTCTGACTTTTTTTTCCTCAGGTAATTAAACACTGACAGCCAGTGAGAATTCATTGAAATATAAAGGGCTTGTGCAATTTAAAGCTATAGACGACAACGTGAAGAAGCAATGGTTGATGTTAAGCCCTCTTTTCAAAGATTACTAAAGATAATGACTATCAAAACAATTGGTTACACCGTGAGAAAGAATGATAAAAATGTATGGATCTTATGCAAACCAGGCTAGCAAATTGAAGTATATATAAATACTAATAATTGAGTACACTTATATAGCGCTTTTCTGGGCACTCAAAGTGCTTTACAGTTTTGGGGGAAACTCCTCAACCCCCACCAGTATTATAAATATTACGCATAATTTAAACATACCTCAGGTACACAGTGGTTATGGGAAAAATAACCTTAGGAAATGGTTTGTTTTGATTTCACTACAGTGACTATGATCGCTAAATTTGTTTGATTAGATTGATACATTTTTGCAGACATCTACGGGTTACATGAGGTAATGGCGAATAAAAAGCAAACTAAATATTTATAGTTATCATGCTTGGTGTGAATGGACCTTAAGATCTAGTTATGAGAGTAATATTTGTCATATGCGTGAATAAACTATACATAATACTTTCAATACAATGACATTAGAAAATCAAATTTTAACTGATTGTCTTGGAGAAAGTAAATATGATGCACTGTGCTTTCATGTTGCCTTCAAAGTGGTAATGATGTTTTTTGGAACTTGACCATGGGATTGTTGTTGACCAAAATAGGTCTACCAGCTCTAACCAACTTGACCAAGATGGTCTACCAGGTTGAAACCAGGTCGGTGACCAAAAGTAGGGCTGCACGAAAGTCTGACATGGCGATATTTAATTTTTCTGCAATATATATATATATATATTGAAACGTGATTACAATTTTACCAGATGCCTAAATAGCTCTATTTGGGAACAATGAATTAATTTAGATTGACTGGGATTGGGATATAAGTTAAATAAACAGTGCTTTATGGTTTTGGAGAGTCAAACTGGTACAGAAATTGAATAAGCAAGTGTAAATCAACACCATCTAATCTTCACTGTACAACCTCAAATCAGAAAAGGTTGGGGCAGTACAGAAAACGCAAATAAAAAAAGTAAGTAGTGATTTCAACATTGCATTTGACTTGTGTTTCATTGCAGACAACAAACATTATTTAATGCGTTCCTCATGATATTTATAGGGTTTTTTTTTCAAAATAAACAGTAATGTTGTCATTCCTTTTCACAACACTTAAAATACGTTTAGGGACTAAACAGCGTCCATTTCTCCCCAAAAATATGTGAAATACTGATTCATCTGACCACAGTACCCGTTTCAACTGTGTGATGGTACATCCCAGATGCCTCAGAGCCCAGAGATGTCAATGGCGCTTCTGGACACTGTTAACATAGGGCTTCCTTTTGGCACAGTACAGTTTTCACTGGCATTTGTGGATGTATTTACATATTGTGGTACTTGACAAAGGTTTGCCAAAGTAGTCCTGAGCTCATGTAGTGATATCCCTTATAGATGAATGATGATTCTTGATGCAGTGAGGGATCGGAGATCATAGTAGTTCAGCTTAGGCTTGCGCCCTTGTCCTTTACATGCTGAAATTCCTCCTTGAATCTTTTAATTATGTTATGCACTGTTAAAGGTGAAATAACCAAATGTCTTCCTATCTTTCTTTGAGGAACAGTGTTTTTAAACATTTCAATCATTTTCTCACATATTTGTTGGCAAACTGGCGATCCTCTGCCCATATTTGCTCCTAAAGCACCAGACCTTTCTTGGATGCTGCTTTTGTACCAAATCAGAATTACAATCACCTGTTGACATCACCTGTTTCACATCACATCATTATTTAACCAATTTACCTGAATACTTGCCCTAAATTGCTCCTGTCCCCATTTTTTTAAGTCTTGCATTATTTTGAAAAAAAAAAAAAAACAACAACAATAAAAAGCACGAGGAACACATTAAATAATGTTTGTACTGTCTGCAATGAAATACAAGTCAAAATAAATTTAGAAATCACTACTTACTTTTTTATTTGCCTTTTCCATACTGTCCCAACATTTTTTTGATTTGGGGTCGTGCAAATAGTTCAATAAAAATAATCTTTATTAAATGTACAAATGATAAACTGTCTTGAAATTCTCTCAGCCACGGCCCTTAAAAATGCATGCAACTGATAAACCTTTCACAAATCTTGTGTATTCTGAACTGTGGCTCCTGGTCAATTATATTCCCGAGTCCCGACTCAACACTGCACATCCGGATGCGCACATTACGATATCGATTCTGAAACAATATAACGTGCAGCCCTAACAAAAAGTAATCCACAAAGACCTCAAGTTGGTTTTTACTTGTCTAAAGCAAGTGCTAAAGAGATAACATTCTCATAGAGAGATAAAAGTTTCACTAAAATCCCACGATCAACAACCAATTTCGCCTTCATGTTGACAGGACAAGAACATTTCCCAGGACTCTGCGCCTCATCAGAGAGACTCGGCGTGAACCAACACATTTGTGTCCAGGCTTGATGGAGGTCTTCAGCGATGCAATGCTCTCACCTGTGGACTCTGCCCTGTCTAGATGAGAGATGGGGGTGGCGATGGAGCGCGTGCTGCTCTGGTGGTGGAGATAGCTGCGTGTCGGCGAGGCCAGGCTGCCCAAGTGATAATGATGGTGATGGTTATCGAGGGAATGGATGGGGTGAGCACTAATCACAGCTGTGAACGGACACAAATAATAGAGCGCCACGGTTTAGACCTCGCACACAAAAGCTATGGGATTATGGCGAGCAGCATGGTGCGTCTAGAACATCTGCTCATGCAAAACAAAGAACAACACAGATTGAAAGACATGAAATATGTAGCTGGGGTAAAGAATTAACTAGAAACATACTCTAGACATGTATGCAAATGGAGATGCCAAGAAACCTCTGTACTCAAGGTGGACAGTAATTAAGTTTTTTTTTTTTGCTTCACAACTGTACTAGTAAGTATATATTTTAGGTATCTGTACTTTATTGGAGCATATTTATTTTTACTTTACTACATTCCAAAACAAAATATTGTACTTTTTAGTTCACTAAATTTCCTAAATGTAGCCGAGTAAAAAGTTATTTTGAAGTAGAGAAATTGGAGTGTTTCAATTGTGAACAAACCCAATTTGATCAGTTAACCTGTTAAAATGGTTGACAAATTGCAATGAACAATTAATTTGCGAACATCCTGCACCACAAGCCAACAACTCACCGATTCAAATGATCCATTCAGAGTGAGTCTCCGGTAAACGATTCACTGATTTAAATGACTCATTCAGAGTGAGTCTCTAGCAAAGGATGCACTGGTTTTTACAAGCTGATCTGAATGGGGTTTAGCATGTGAATGTAGTTTCACGTTTTCACTTAATTTATCATAGATTTTCTGTGGGGTCATTGGAGCATGACAGGTTTTGGTAATTCAACTTTCTTTCTTCTTGTACTTCATCCACCACTGGTCCACAAGGGGGTGATGGTACATGTTATTACTTAGAAATATAACTATAAATGTATGACTTTAAGAACTAGCTGTGATAAACTGTTAGCTTAGAGCCGTTTGCATTCCTGTGCTTGGGTAGAGTATGTTTTTGGACTACATATACAATAACGAACTCAGGGAACCCGTTTTAAGGACAAAATATTATTCTAAAGAACATTAAATGATTAACATCCCAACATGAGGTGGACAAACAGTTCTGCAGAGTTTTGATCCAACCTTAATCAAACCTGTAGCTTTCTGGTAATCCTTAAAGGCCCTGTGAAGTGATTTGAATTGTGCATTTCTATTCGATGTGTGATGTTATTTCAACTGAAACATGAACACAGGGTGGGACATATAGTAGCTCCTCCCCTTTAAACAACAAAACCCCCCCATTAAAAATTTGGGTCCCACTTTATATTAGGGGGCCTTAACTACTATGTACTTGCATCAAAAAAATAAATACAATGTACTTAATGTGTTCATAATGTATTGCAGAACACTTCTGGTGCTCTTGAGGTCAAATATGGTTAAGGTTAGGGACAGGTTTGGTGGTATGGGTAGCTTTAAAGTGTAATTAAAAATGTAATCCTGAAATTAATTACAGATGTAATTATATGCAGGTATTTAATCAATCATAAGTACTATGTAAAAACATGTATTTACACAGTAAGTGCATTGTAACTAATGATTAATTTCAGTGTAAGTGCATATTAGTTAAGGCCACCTAACAAAGCAGGACCAAATTTTTGTTTTAATCACATCTCTGCCAATGAGTGGTTGAGCTCAAGGGCATCAAATAAAAAGCCAATGAGTAAAGTAAGTCAGTGGTTCTCAATTTTAGTCCTCGGGACCCCCTGCCCTGCACATTTTGTAGGTCTTCCTTATTTACAACACCTGATTCAGATCATAAGTTCATTAACTGAGCTGATCCATGAACTGATCCTTGTGTGTCAAATAAGAGAGACATACAAAATGTGTAGGGCAGGGGTAGTGTGTAGACCAGAAATGGGAACCACTGAAGTAAGTGTCCAAGCTTTGGATGTTTATATCTCCTAAAAGATAATTTTGTCACTGTTTTGGAGCACACTAGCTTATAGATATCTTGAGTCTCACATACTGATAGTATCACATAAAAGCATATATATATATTGATTTCACAGGGACTTTAAACTTTAACTGGCTTGTTCAGGTATATTAGATGAGGGTTGGAGCAAAATATCTACAGTACTGTGGTTCTCCAGGACCAAAGTTGGCCAACCATGTCCTAAAGAAAAGAGAAAAAAAGGCCAAATTGAGGGTGTCTGCTCCCTGGTTCAGGATAACACACTTACGCTGAGGGGGTTGTGCATCAAAGGGCATCATCATTTTTGGTCTCATCCCCCGACGGCCTGCCAGTGTAGACATGCTGTCCTCTGATTCATGGCCTGCAAATCAGACAGCGACCACCAATCAGACTGAGACAGGCTTACCCACCCAACAGGCTCCCAATAAAAGATTTCCCAAAGTCAGTTGCCAAGAACTGCAGTAGGATTCTACCGTTTGTCCACTAGAGGGCAGTGTAAACGCACACATCAGAGCTGTAGCAATGGGCAGCAGCAGATAGATATTCACCATTCATGCCACGAAAACAAAGGAAACAACGCTGCACATCTTTCTATTTAAGCAAGAAACATGCCAATCACAAGCAATAAAGGACAAATAGTAAACATGACTTGGAAGCGTCCTTGAGAAGCAGCAGCTGGAATGACGTTATGGATGATGTAGTAGGTAAAGATGGTTTAAAGACCCCATGAAATGGCATTTCTTGTGTTGATGCCGGTTATGCTACTGATGGGGTTGGGCATATCAAAAGATCTTTTTCTTTTTTTAAAAATGGCCTTACGTTTACATCATCGTACAGCAAAACGACGATTTGTTAAGTGCTTTGCTTTAGCAAGTGAGGGGCGTGGTCTGTCAAACTACTTCTTTTATTTCATGGGGTCTTTAAATCAGTGTTCTTACCACGGTAGGAGTTGCGTCTCTGGAGCATAGGATCCATGGAGCCGTCCACCGGGGTGATGTCTTGGGAGGTCCTGGGGATTGGTGTGTCAGTCATAACTGGATTGGGTTCGGGTGATTTGTCTATGGGCTTTAGCTCCAAACGTTCGTGGTGGATCCAGAGGTCTGGTGGTTTGAGATCTTTGGAGTTGCCCTTATACTTGTGGGATCCATTGGCGGACTTGCAGGCGGCCCTTTTCCTGGAGATCATATCAAATGGTTTGAGGGAAGCTCGTGTCTGACACATTTATGCCAGGACTGGGGACTAGGACTGTTCATCAACGTGAGATTTGAACTGGAACACTATGATGAACTTACTTTTTCTGCTGTGTTGTGGTACGACGTGTACACAGGAAGGCGCCAACCACCACCACGATGATGGTGAACGCACCCACGGACACAATGATGACAATAACCAGGATGTGGTTATCACCAGTGCCAGACATGTCTGGTTTCCCTGAAACATGGAAAATCTATGGTCATCATGTTTATATGGGGAAAAAGTCAAACTTTGAATGTTGGTCTTTCAAATTGTTGCAGGAAAGTTTTGAATGGCAAAACATTTAGACAAAAACAGACATTTTTTCTATGGTCATAAAAACATTTTTTCTATGGTCATAATATGTAGCTGATAAAGCATTAATGGCAACAGCGCAAAATTAGGCGATTGCAAGACACTAAGTGTTTACTAAGTTAAACCATTGTTTAATGCAATGGTTGCTGGGGACAATTGGGTGGTTGCCAGAGACTGCAAAGCAGTTGCTATTCATCATCTAGTTATTGCACTGTTAGGTGACAGGTAGGGTGCTGCTAGGATAAGGAAGGTGTTGCTTCATATTGGACTTATTTCCAGGGACTGCTAAGAATTTGTTTTTACAGCATTTGTTTGGTGAATAGTAGAGCTAAGATGGACTCTAGTAGTTGCGTTTAGAGCATTGCAAGGTGGTTATAAGACACTGCTAGGGTCTTGATTTGTTGTTGGTAAGGTGTTGTCCAAGGGTTTATGAAACCAAGGGTTGGTAGTTGTGAGTGGTTACTGTTGACGATTAAGGGGTGGATCATATATCACTGCTGAGATGTTGCAAGGTGTTTATTGGAGTATTAATATGTTGCTGATATATTGCTTAAGTGTTGGAAGGAACTGGTAAGGTGTGTTATAAAGATATTTCTAGATTGTTTTTACAGCCCAAAGGTTAGACCAGAGGTCACCAAACTTGTTCTTGGAGGGCCGGAGTCCTGAAGAGTTAAGCTCCAACCCTAATCAAACACACTTGAACAAGCTAATCAAGGTCTTACTCGAAACTTCCAGGCAGGTGTGTTGTAGGAAGTTGGAGCTAAACTCTGCAGGGACACCGGCCCTCCAGGATCAAGATTGGTGACCCCTGGGTTAGACAGTAAGACTTGTAACCTGAAGGTTGCAGGTTTGAGTCTCAAGTCAGGCAGGAATTGTAGCTGGGGGGAGTGATTATCAATCACTCTCTTCCACTTTCCATGACTGAGGTGTGTGTATGAGTGTGTGCACCTAGATAGGTTAAATCACAAAGTCTGAGTATGTGTCACATCACTTCACTAGCTATGTTTCCATCCTCCTATTTTTATGTGCATTTTAGAATACTGCATAAAAAAATACTTAATGGCAATGTCCAGATGCGCATACATTTTGGAATATGTGAATACAAATCTTATGTGCACAACTGAGTAGCATAAATGTTTTATCTGAAAAGAAAAAATGTACATAAACACATTTACTGAATAAATTCCAGCATACGCATCAAAATAAGTCCTATGGATTTGTTTTAACAGATCATGTGATAACAAAAATAGGATGCCATTAATTGACATACCAGGTCTTGCACCTACAAAAGCCACCTCTTGTTCATTGCGTTACGTCTTCTGAGTTGCAAGTAATTTTGGCTTCTCCTATACCGCAGCAAAACCATTTTTCTTTTTGATATTTTGCACCAGTTTATTAGGATTGATCACAATTTTGTTCTTTTCAACTGATTGGTAAGTAGCAGTGCTTTATTTGCAAATATTTTATGTGATATTCCAGTTCTGTGCATACATTTAATTCGCATCTTTGGATAGAAACATAGCTACTTTCGGTAGGGACTACTGGGCAGTTCTTATGGCACTGGCAGGTTGTTGCTAGGTGTTTGAGACACTAGAATGGCAGTGGTTGTTATGGAATCGCTATGTAATACGGAGAACAGTACTATGGTGTGTTTTTGGTTGTTTTTTTCTGATAGATAGCAAGATATTTCCAGGGTGTATAAAAAAAAGAAATAAAAATAATAAGAAAAAAACTGTAATTACCAGCTGATCCAAAGCCTTGCTCTGGTGCAGAAGGTCTTCCTTGTTTGACTGATGTGCCTGGAGCTACGAGAGGTCAGATAAAAATAATTGAAAAGTGGCACATTGGAATCTCCAACTCATAAGTAAAGTTCACACCGAGAAAAGTGTTCCAGTGATGAGAAAAATAACAAGCAATTTACACATATAAACCAGCATCTGTCTTTTAGAGAAAAGCGTAGCACTTGTCTTTTGGACCAGAACATGCTTGAAAAAGACTGTTAGTAGCATGAGGTTTAGCCACATGTGCGCATTGCTGATAAACTGTAAGTAAATGGCAGTCAGGCAAACAATTAAGATGTTTTCCTGCCCAAACACCAGCTGGATTGTATCTTGACTACTGATGAATTTCAGCATGCAGGGAAAACAAGCTGCTCACTTCAATTTGAGGACATTAATGGAATAAGAGAAGAGAGAGAGCAATTACCTTGGTCATTAGCCATTTTGTCAGAGGATTCAGCTAGCAGGACAAAGCAGAAGGAGAGGAGACAGGTTAGAGGGAGAGAGGCGTGCAATCAGAGCTAAGCAGGAGCCGGTGTGAAAGATCAGCAAGCTCAGGGTAAATGCAAAGGGTTAAGCTTCAAATCAACTTTCAAAATAGCGTAGGTGTACATGTTCACCACAATTCAATTCTAACCATGATTAAAAGAACAGCATAAATTCCAACACAATGGCATGACAATTTGTGGCTATTTTACATCAGTGGCTAATCCGTATGAATTCACGTCATCTCATTGACTTGGGTAAGATCTGCTTAGGGCCTCACGGTGGCGCAGTGGATAGCACGTTCGCCTCACAGCAAGAAGGTCGCTGGTTCAAGCCTCGGCTAGGTCAGTTGGCATTTCTGTGTGGAGTTTGCATGTTCTCCCCGTGTTGGCGTGGGTTTCCTACGGGTGCTCCGGTTTCCCCCACAAGTCCAAAGACATGCGGTATAGGTGAATTGGGTAAGCTAAATTGTCCGTAGTGTATGAGTGTGAATGGGTGTGCATGGATGTTTCCCAGAGATGGGTTGCAGCTGGAAGGGCCTCCGCTGCGTAAAACATATGCTGGATAAGTTGGCGGTTCATTCCGCTGTGGCGACCCCAGATTAATAAAGGGACTAAGCCGAAATGAAAATGAATGAATGAATGAAAATCTGCTTATGCCCCAAAGAGATTTATATTTAGGGCCTTGCCTTATAAGAATTGCACATTTTCATAAGAATTCATTTAAGTTAGCCACTACTTTGAGTTTTCATGTCAAATCAGGTTGTGAATTCCCATGCTGATTCTCTTTGGTCTAGCTCAGGCATGGGCAACTTTGGTCCTGGATGGCCACTGTCTTGCAGAGTTTTGCTCCAACCCTACTCAAACACACCTGAACAAGCTAGTCAGTGTTTTCAAGATCACTAGAAAGCTACAGGCAGGTGTGTTTGATTAGGGTTGGACTGTGCAGAACTGTGCAGGACAGTGGCCCTCCAGGACTGAAATTGCCCATCCCTGGTCTAGGTCAGGGGTGTCAAACCCATTTTCCTTGCGTTGCCTCTTCAGACATGGGACCCATATTCTTGGAGTTAAGGGTCTGGATCTTGAAGTAGTAGGTTGTATTAAGGGTCAGCTCCTGAATTTGGAGGGTTAGCCCAGGGGTCACCAACCCATGTTCAAACACACTTGAACCAATTAATTAGGACCTGAAGCAGCACTTGATAACAGAGACAGGTGTGCTTGGTCAGGGCTGCAACTGAAATTTGCAGGAAGGCAGCTCTCCAGGAACAGGGCTAGTGACCCCTGGGTTAGCCTATTTCCCATGACTAGGTCAATAACCCAGGGTTTAGTTCCAACTCTGCTTCAACACATTTACCTGCAGGTTTCAAACAAGCCTGAAGAGTTTGATTAGTTTGATCAGGTCTGTTTAATTAGGGTTAGAGCTAAACTGTGGAGAGCTGCAGCCCTCCAGCAACTGAGTTCGACACCCCTGCTCTAGATGATCAAGCTTAAAGGTCCAAAATACTTCAAATGAAATAAAAAATGACGTAATTTTGAATAAAAACACAGTTCGCTTTCGGCTGTTCAAAACGGCTCACCAAAGCGAACCTTTGGGCGAGTTTGTTTTGGCTCCCAAACACCTTTGAGCTATCCAGTCCATGACAATTATGCAATCAGTGGGAGTGTTCTGGAATCTGTAGGATCGCTTGCAGAGATTTTAAAGACTCAGAGGGGGTCACACACCAGACGCGAAGCACCACAGCATCGTGCCATGTTTTATAAAGTTCTAAACAATGTTCCATTTGATGTCTGCATGTAGGCATGGGATGATAACCAGCTTCAAGGTTTACCGTGGTTTGGAAAGTCACAGTTTTAAAACCGCTAACATTTTAAATGTATCAAGTGTAAGTATATATATATATATATATATATGTATAATTTATTTTTATTTATTATTTTTATTGTATTATTTTTTTTCGGTCTGGCCAAGAAAGAAATGTATTTATTTAGGGCAACAGTATATCCAGCACCAAAAGACCATCCACATCAAAAGCTACTGGTTAGCCCATGATTCAGCAAACTTTTGAAAAACAAATGGTTTATGCACCTACATCTCAGCATGCTATGAACCTGAATATTGCAGTGGTTTACTTGTATCATAAAGTAAGTCATAAGAAAAAGTTGTAGTTTTTTTACCCAGACATTAAAAAGATCTTTTTTAGAGTAGTAATCATAATACCGTGAAACCATGATATTTTTATCCAAGGTTATCATACCATCAGAATCTTATACAGAATCGTATACAACAAAAAGCAATGTAAAGATGTGGCATGCCGTGGTGGCGCTTCTCGTGTGACAGACTTAAGAAGGCTGAGAGATGTTTATGAAACTGTACTTTATTCTGTCCTCAAAGGAAGAATGAAAAAGACCTTCATTTGAAGTATTCTGGGGCCTTAAGCCAGATAAGAAGCCAAGTAGTTATAACAGCATCTCATCATATAATTTGGATTCATAACCCTACATTTGCTGGTCTTTTTTTTTTTTTTTTACCAGGCAGCAGTTCTAATTCACGAATCAGCTGGTATACCTTTGGGAGTGCGGAACTGGACCGCTTCCGACATGGGACCCATGCCCTTGGAGTTCCGGGCCTGGATCTTGAAGTAGTAGGTGGTATCGAGGGTCAGCTCCTGAATTTGATGGGTTAGCCTGTTTCCCACAACTGGCTCAATGACCCAGTCATGAACCTCTGCCTTCACATCAGTGCTGTAATAAATGATGTAACCTGGAAAAGAGAGAGCAGGGTGTTGATGAGTAAAAATAGGGCACAAAAAACATTCATTTCCAGAATTGGGACTTTATTTTTAATATAACTTTGTCACCTGTAATTTTGCCATTGGCTTCTGATGGCGGCTGCCAGTTGACGATGATGGTTCTTGGTCGTCCCTCTTTGCTCACTACAGTCACATCTTTTGGCGGAGAACTTGGGACTAGAGTGAAAGATAACCGTTACGCTGATTCTTTTTGGTTCTTGTATCTGATTGGCTGAGAGCTAAATATTCTGGTGATTTGTTTTATTTTGGCTAGAATAAAATAAGTTTAATTTATTTAAAAAACATTTTAAGGTCAATAATATTAGCCCCCTTAAGCAATATATATATATATATATATTTCGATTGTCTACAGAACTAACCATAGTTATACAATGACCTGCCTAATTACCCTATCTTGCCGAATTAACCTAGTTAAGCCTTTAAATGTCACTTTAAGCTGATTACTAGTCTCTTGAAAAATATCTAGTAAAATATTATGTTCTGCCATCATGGCATCGATAAAATAAATCAGTTATTAGAAATGAGTTATTAAAACTATTATGTTTAGAAAAGTGCTGAAAAAAACTCTCCATTGAACAGAAATTGGGGAAAAAATATAAAAGAATAATTTAACAGCAGGGCTAATAATTCTGACTTCAACTGTATATACATGTATGATTTGCTTAGCATCTTTATATTGTTGTTTGTTATATAGTCTTGTTCAATAAACAGTATATTATGCAATAGTGGTATTTATTTGACAGGTCACATTAGATTGTTGATAGTCTGTAGTGTATAAAGTGTATAAAATTATTGTAATATAATATTTGCTTCACTTTAACATTTGTGGGGTAAATGTTGGTGAACTTTTGGATGCGATAAACTCATACAAACAGAAAACTGATGATTTATTGATTTTGTTTTATGTCATTCAAAGTTAGAATCCAGAATACATGCATCCATTATCAAGATCCCAATGCAATGAAAAAATGAAGCATTTATTCATTACTACCTCTACAGAGATGATTTGGAATTAGAAATTGAGGCTTTTCTCAGCTGATAAACTTTCAACTTTGAATCCACAGTGGAAGGAAGTCATAGTCTAAACAAGTTTTTTTTTTATTGATGCATTGTCATCAAGCTGTTAAAATACAATTATCACGTTAACATTGTGCGATATGGTGTGTATAAATACTGAATCGCCACTTTGATAGACAGACATTTTTTACTATTACTCGTATGATTCTGCTTCATTTTTAAAACAGAATTCATTCATTTATTTATCAGGGGTCGCCACAGTGGAATGAACCACCAACTATTCCAGCATATGTTTTACGCAGCGGACACCCTTCCAGCCGCAACCCAGTAATGGGAAACACCCATAAACTCTCACATTCACACACACACACTCATACACTAATGCCAATTTTGTTAACCCAATTCACCTATATGTCTTTGTCTTTGGACTGTGGGGGAAACCGGAGCACCCGGAGGAAACTCACACAAACACAGGGAGAACACGCAAACTCCACACAGAAATGCCTACTGGTCCAGCCGGGACTTGAACCAGCGACCTTCTTGCTGTGAGGTGACAGTGCTAACCACTGAGCCACCATGCCGCCTATTAAAACAGAACTTTCCTAATAATGGAATGTTTTCCTGATAACGGAATCAAAGTTTAACAAGACCAAAAAGAAAAAGTAGGTATTTGGCATTTTCTCTTTTCATGACAACATTCAAAAACATTCAGTAGAGCATGGAAAAGTTCATACAAATCAACATCCTGATTCTGTCCAACCTAGAATACTTACTTATCTCAAAAGTTGTCCCGTGTGCAGTCATGCTCCAAGTACTGGTCCTCCGGCCCTTGGTCACCATAACCGAAAACTCATACAAGGTATTGGGCTTAAGACCCGTCACCGTATGAATTAGCGTGGTGGTATTAGCCACCTAAAATTAATAAGTCGTATTAGTGGTATAATAGCCCTCGTCTTTATCCATGTCCAGATTCTGTTAGCCATACCTTAAACTTTGTGTTTGCGGGTATGTTGGTCTTCCAGCGCACTGTATAGTAGCGCGCATCCGTGATCTTCTGGTTCTTGGGCAGCGAGTTGTCTGCCCAGGTGACTTTGATGGTTTCATGGGTCAGGACGGACGCCTGAACGCCCACAGGAGGCAGCATGGGTATAGGGTCTGGTACTGGAGTGTATGGAGCATGGAAAAGTTCGTACAAATCAACATCAGGGTCTATGGGGTCTGCAAGCAATTTACACAATGTTCCATGGAGAAAAGAAAAAGGTGAACGAAAAAAAGGTGAGCGCGATTACACGTAAAGGGAAGGGAGACACGTAATGAAGGTGGAATGGGTTAATAGGTTAAAATGGAAGGGAGGGGGGAGGAGTATGAAGGTGGGATTGGGAAAGGAGAAAGAGAGAAAATTCTGGATTAGAACAGGATATCAAGAGTCAAAACACCATTCAGAGCTATAGAGAACTACATCTACAATGAGTCAAGAAACTACGTCAACACAGGGTCCACTACTAGCTACATTACAAATATAGGAGGAAACAACAATACAGGAAAAAGGATTTCAAACCCCTAAGAGTTAAGGTGGAACTGCATGAGGATTGTTAAAAAATATACACTGTAGGAAAATTCAAGCAGCGTCAACTAATTATTTAGTAATTAGTTCACATATGGTTTTACTTTTATTTAATTTCACTCTTTAATTGAATTTAATATTACATAAATTGTTCTGGAAATAGTCTTATTTTACCATTTTTTGAATCCATTTAGCTGATCTCCGGGTGTGGTGGGAGCACTTACATTAGCTTAGCATAGATCACTGAATCTGATTAGACCATTAGCAACTTTTTCTTTTTCCATCGGTCTTAGTACAAGATGTAAAGAAGAGTCACACTTTATAGGAAAATAAATAGCAAAATTATTAATTATTTTTTTGAGTGAGATGCTAATAGTCTAATCCGGTTCAATGAATTATGCTAAGCTAAGCTAAAAAAGTTCTCCCGCTAGACCCGGAGATCGGCAGAATGGATAAAATGGTAAATGTACGAATATCAAACTTGTAAAACTCAAGTTTTTAACTATAGGAGAATTGTTAAATGAGCCTATTTTTTTTTTATTAAGTGTTCCTTTAACCTCAACTATAATATTGACTAGATTGGGTTTAATGGTCCTGTCAACATGAAAACAATCATGTAATATTTGTAATGCTCATTCAAAAGACTCTTTTTATTTTTGAGTGAGATGCTAATGGTCTAATCTGATTCAATGAATTATGTTAAGATAAGCTGAAAGTGCTCCCACTAGACCTGGAGATGGGTAGAATGTATAAAATGGTAAATGTACGAATAACAATATGGTAAAACTCAACTTTTTAACTACAAAAGAGTTGTAAAATGAGCCTGTTTTCAAAATAAAAGTGTAGCGTTCCTTTAACCCCAACTATAATATCAGCTAGATTGGGTTTATTAGTCCAGTCAATGTCAAAACAATCATGTAATGTTTTTTAAAAGTATGTTTTTACAGACTTATTTCTTACCTACTGTAAGCCAAGCAGTGATATTAGCTCAATCTAGATATTTTAACACCTTTTTAAAGCCATTTTTACATTGTAATTAAATGTAATACACCTCACATTTTTTTTTAGGTCAACTGAATTATCAGTATTACTTCAAGGCCACAAGCATTCAGCTACAGAAAAGGGGTTTAGGTCTGTTAATGCAGCACAAATGTGTTTACAGCAAAAAAAAGCTTTTAATATTTGTTTCTCGTCTATTCAAGGTTTACATTCAACGACCTTATCTGAGTTGAGGCTTAAGAGATGGATTTTCTTTTGTCTTTTTATTATTTTTGATAATTCTCCTCCTTCATATCAAGCCAAATCTTTCAAATCATTTTAATGTAGGGCGCAGCTCAGGATTGCTGATATGATAGTGTCAAATACCAACGCCTCGGAAGCCTGATCCATTTATAGATTTAAAGCTGTTTGCCTGCCTTAAATCAGCCGTTTTCCTGAACGCTTCCTCCAAAGAATAACAAATCTCAGAGGAAAAATGTGTGAAAATGAGAAAACATTCTTTCAGGCTTGAGCGTTTAAACTGTTTTCATATGGCAAAGGGGGGGGAAAACAGGTTATTTTCCACATAAATGAAGCAGTGCTCTTTCGTACAACCCCATAGTGAGCACTATGTGAGCTTGAGCTCTGCTTGTTCTCTGGATTTCTGGAAAATATAAATGGATTTGGTGTCCAACTAGTCTGCAATGTCCCCAAAAAACAATACATATAAACTACAAAGTGCTCTTTAGCATACAGCATACTCATCATTTCCTCTGGTAGAGGCAAAGCTAGTACGTTTACATGCTATTGCACATTAAAATGAAAGTGTCTTATGGTAAAAGAGATGTTTATGTATGAAGGAAACAGGGAGATAAACTCTGCTGGAGGTCTTCAAAACCCCCTGCAGCAGCTTTTCCTTCAGTTCAGGTAAAGGTGAACTGGGAGGAATAAGAAATGCCATGTTCTATAATGCATGCTGGGAGGTAATACGAATGTACCATTGATCAAGAAGGGGGTGAGAAATCATCCAGAAAAGTGTCCAGCTTAGGTTTTTGCAATGTGAATCATGTTCTTGACCTTAATGTTAATGTTTTGCTCATATTATTCAATTCAATTCAATTCATCTTTATTTCTATAGCGCTTTTACAATGTAGGTTGTGTCAAAGCAGCTTAACATAGAAGTTCTAGTAAATTGAAACTGTGTCAGTCCAGTTTTCAGAGTTGAAGTTGAGTTTAGTTCAGTTCTGTGTGGTCCAAACACTGAAGAGCAAATCCATCGATGCGTCCCAAACCAAGCAAGCCAATGGTGAGGAATAAAACTTCACCAATTGACAAAAGTGAAGGAAAAAAAACCTTGAGAGAAACCAGGCTCCATATTATGGACTTGTATTGCATTATATCAATATGGACTTAAATTGACGTAGACACAATACTTAATTTAATCAATAAGAACAAAAACATTATTAAAACAAATATAAAATGACAATGAATCGTGATTTTATTTTACATTGTACTTCTGCAATCTTCTGTATACAGTTGAAATCAGAATTATTATTATTATTATTCTTTTCTCTTTTTAAATATTTCCCAAATGATGTTTAACAGAGCAAGGAAATTTTCACAGTATGTCTGATAATATTTTTTCTTCTGGAGAAAGTCTTATGTGTTTTATTTTGGCTAAAATAAAAGCAGTTTTTTATTTTTTAAAAGCCATTTTAAGGTCAAAATTATTAGCCCCTTAAACTATATATTTTTCGATTGTCTACAGAACAAACCATTATTATACAATGACTTGCCTAATTACCCTATCCTGCCTAGTTAACCTAATTAACCTAGTTAAGCCTTTAAATGTCACTTTAAGCTGTATAGAAGTGTCTTGAAAAATATCTAGTAAAATAATATTTACTGTCATCATGGCAAAGATAAAAGAAAACAGTTATTAGAAATGAGTTATTAAACTATTATGTTTAGAAATGTGTTGAAAAAAAATCTCTGTTAAGCAGAAATTGGGGAAAAAAAATAAACAGGGAGGCTAATAATTCAGGGGGTTTAATAATTCTGACTTCAACTGTATATGTATATATATATATATATCACTACCAGTCAAATGTTTGGAAACAGTAATATTTGTTAATGTTTTAGAAGAAGGCTTTAGAGATTTATTTGATGAAAAATAAAGTAAAAACTGAATTAATGTTAACATTTCAAAGAACATTTCTTATTGAATGTAGATTTTTTATTTAATGTATTCTTGTGATTCAAAGTTTTCATTATCAATACTCAAGTTTTCAGTTTTGCGTATGCTTCAGCAAATTAAATTATTTTTATGGAAGTTTTATTATATTTGGAAGTGGTGTTAGTGAGACCATCAGCTGGCGCTCGACCTGCAGTCTGTGTGGGTAATAACACCTCAGTATATTGATGGGGACTCTATACTGCTCAGTGAGCGCCGTCTTTTGGATGAGATGTTAAACTGAGGTCCTAACTCTATGTGGTCGTTAAAAATCCCAGGATGTCCTGGCATCCTGGCCAAATTTGCCCACTGGCCTCTGTCCATCATGGCCTCCTAACCATCCCCATATCATAATTGACTTCACCACTTCTCTCTCCCCTCCACCAATCAGCTGGTGTGTGGTCTGGCACAATATGGCTGCCGTCACGTCATCCAGGTGGATGCTGCACACTGGAGGTGGATGAGGAGATTGTAAATTGTCCGTAGTGTATGTGTGTGAATAAGTGTGTGTGGATGCTTCCCAGTGATGGGTTGCAGCTGGAAGGGCATCCGCTGCGTAAAACTGGATAAGTTGGCGGTTCATTCCGCTGTGGCAACCCCTGATTAATAAAGGGACTAAGCTGAAAAGAAAATTAATGAATGAAAGACTTTTAATTGGACTTTAAGCTGAATACCAGTATCTGGCAAAATAACGAGCAAAATATTATCTATTATCATCATGGCAAACACAAAATAAATAAATTTTAAGAAATTAGTTATTAATAGTATTATGTTAAATAAATACTCACTTTATTAAATATATAAATATTTTAAATAAATACTCACTTTTTTAAATTTCTAATTTTACAAGAGAGGAATGCAGAAGTACAGGCTTAATGTAAAATAAAATCATATATTATTATTTTTAATCATATATTATTTTTAACTGCAAAATAAAACAATTTGTATTTAAAAATAGTATAATCAATAATAATTTTGAGTGAAATGTTGTAATAGCAATATTTCTTATTTTGTTACTCCTTTATTCATTCATTTTATTATTATTATAAATTACTTGTGTCATTTTATTTTATTGTTCATTCCTTTATTATCATTGTATAATTAATTTTACTATTATTATTATTATTATACATGACTATAAATGTATAAATAATCCTAACCAAATTGTATACAGTCCTACCTTAATGGAAGATGGTTTCCGCCATTAAAAACAACTGCAATTCTGACATAAACATATACAATAAGCCAGCACTTAAACCTAATGGTTGTAGCTGCTCGGGGAAGATTATTACTTGAAGACAAGGAAACATTTATCACCGCAGATGACGGCTATTTCACCATCAACAACAAAGCAATCACCAGTGTTTTTAAGCGCTAATTACAATCTTTGACCAGTGCTGCTCAGCCATGTCATGTCAACATTTCTCTTCAACTCTGGAGAGACTCATTTCCTGTAATACTCCGTACATGTTAAGATGTTCCTGTACGTGGGATAAGAGCATTGTTTAATCATGGCTCCGCATCTCCATCATGCCCAGCGCTATTAAGCAGCGCTTCAGTTGGGATGTGCTTTATCTGCATCTCATAATCAGCACAAATCCTCTGGTTGCTAGGAAGCAGAAGCACTGGAGAACTCTTAAGATGGACTCTAATGACAAGAACAAACACTCAACCTATATGCATAGCCGTAGTGTCAATATAGCTACATTGATATGAACCATCGTGATTGGTAATCTGGCTAATAAGCCGGTTATTAAAGGGATAGTTCACTCAAAAAAGAAAATGTACTCACTATTTAGTTAACCTCAAGTGGTTCCCTCATGGTAATGAGTTTCCTTCTTCTGATAAACACAAAAAAAGTTATTTTGAAAAATGTTGGAAACCTTTAACCATTGACTTCTATAGTAGGAAAAACAAATGCTATAGAAGTCAATGGTTACAGGTTTTCAACATCTTTCAAAATATCTTCTTTCATGTTTAACAGAAGAATGAAACTCAAACAGGTTTGGAAGAAGTAAACGTTGGGTAAACAACAGAATTTTCAGTTTTGGGTCACCTATCCCTTTAGCTAAAATGTAACCATATCAGTCTAAATTATTTATTATAAATTCGTTTTTTATGGGTCATGATTTGAAAAATTTTGACATATTAAAAATTATTGAACTACAAAATCATCCTGTAAGTTTCAGAACTCACAATTCCCACTTAAAAAAAAACAAAACAAACCCAGCTCAGATTGAAACCAAACTGGAAAACTGCTTCGTTTTATATTTTGTTTAAGTGTGATGTCATAGTTTGAAGGACTGTTGTATAAGACTGAGAGGCTTTGTTCTGTGAAAACAACCGGCTAGGTCTACATTATACCTATTATTACATGGCTACTTACGACAAAAACAAGTAATTGGACACCAAATATTGATCTGAGCCATAATAGCCTACACAATATTACATATATTAATATTCAGTCGTACCTGTAAAATGGTGCCAAATAGCAGTGTGACAGATAAACATATATATTAACTTACAATCAAGATTAAAGCTAAATAACACAGGCTCATCCGGGAGCTTCGAATCATCTCAATTACATCCACATTCACATGTATCTGCTTGTCTGTCACGCAACAGTTTTTGACTGTTTGGCGCCATTTTGTAAATTAATAATACATAGGTTAGTTTATGCTCTATTGATATGGTTTCGATTCTGTCAGCTTTGCATTTTTGATTGTTTGGCGCCATTTTGTGACTGAATAATGCGCAGGTTAGTGTATGCTCCATCAGCTGTTTTCATTTCTGTCAGCTTTGCGTTTAATTAAAGAATTAATAAACTATACGACTCAGAACAATGTTTTGTGTCTAATTTCTGTTTTATGGCAAATAGCTGTGCATCCAGGTTAGTTCTATTCACAGAATAAAGTCCTTTACTCTTATACAACATAGCCTGCTGGGCTTGGATGAATGCTTTATTCTTAACTTATTACATGGCTGTCTGGAATACTTGATTCTGACTGGTCAGTCACATCACTCTAAGGTATGTTTTTCCAAAATAACACCCGCTAAATAACACAGGCTCATTCGGAAACGCTGAATCACCTTGACCGTCACTGAAATCATTCCAGACCAAATACTTACAACTACAATCATTTGTATCTGCTTGTCTGTCATGCCGCTCTTTTTGACTGTTTGCCACCATTTAGTGAATGAATAATACATATGTTATTGTCATTCAACCAATTTTGTTTCTGTCAGCTTTGCGTTTTTGACTGAAAGGCGCCATCTTGTGACTGAATAATGCGCAGGTAAGTGTATACTCCATCAGCTGTTTTCATTTCTGTCAGCTTTGCATTTAATTAAAACATTAATAAACAATTACACCTCAGAACAATGTTTTGTGTGTCACTTTATGTGTTTTTTTTGCCAAATAGCCGTGTAATAAGCAGGATAAAGTACGTCCAGGATTAGGTTTTTTAGGTTTTCACAGAATAACAGACCAATCAGCATCGAGTATTCCAGCAAGCTTGTTTAACAGCCAGACAGGTCAAATGTTTGTTTATTTTTTATTCTTCTTTTTTTACAGTAGATGTGACATCATCTTCTTCATTTGTGAACATAGCAATGCCAAACATGTTTTCTGAGGAACTGAATGAGCCGATGGAGTGTGTTTGAGCTGTTGGCTCACCTGACTGGGGTCGTGTGATGGCGCTCTCGTACACAGGGATTCCCTCACCCACATTGTTGAAGGCCTTCAGCGTGATCACGTAGTGCGAGTTGGGATCTGGCAGAGAGAAAACCAATCATTTAGCTAATCAAGCCCGCAACTCCACTGAGAGCATCAGCCATATTCATCATCCTAGCGGGGGTGCACTTTTAAACACCATTATTGATTCTCGCTCTTGTATAATTAGATGAATTACCAAAACTTAAATTATGCCGCTTCGTCGGAAGATTATTTTTCTCTTCCCTTCAAATGTGATTAAGATTGGGTGGAGAGAGGGCTAAATCTCCCACTCTTGAGCACCCTCAATCAAGTTACCCTGTTCTGCTTCTTTTTATTCTCATTTAGAGGCAGTTGAGCTTACCAATGGAGCTTCTTCTTAGGCGCTGCAAACACTTGGTGTTAGAGCTCAATCACACCGAATGCATCTTGTCTTCTAAAAATAATCACTTGACGCAGTGCTCAGGAATGGGTTAATAAAACAATAATAATAAATCTCAGCGTGATAATAATCACAAAACTGAACCCATTAGAAAAAAAAGAAATAATTATTTGATTTCATGGAAAAATTATTTGAGAAGATGGTTAATTAAATTAAAACGCACTACACCAGTGCTGTTATTGTCAACAAACAAGTTGATAATAACCCTTATTGTATTAAAAAATAATTAAAAATAAGAAGGATTGTTGTGGCAACTATATTGAATTAAATGGGTTTAAGTACTAAAATCACAGAAAATGTATTAATTAATTGGTTTATAAGAACTATTTAAACTATCAAAGTGTATTCAACGTTAAATGCATCCTAACCAATACCTAAACCCAACTACTACCTAAAAGACATCTGAAGGTGTAAACAAAATGTATTTGCACTTCATAAAAAATATCTTGCAATAACAGATTTTTTGAAACACATTTACATATATATATTACATTTTCAGATGTTTTAGATATTCACTTAAATATTTAAATGATTAATATTTAACCAAAGCACATTCACATTCAAAGCACTTTTTTTTCCAATACACAATTTTTTTTTTAATTTTTTTTTACA
>CAIGQW010053650.1:1903276-1915941 GCA_903798125.1 Danio choprae | reverse complement strand
AATGTTTTATGCTAAGCTAAGCTAAAAGTACTATATATATATATATTTTATTTTTATATCGGCTTTTAGTATAGCCTAACTTAAAAGAAATAAGAAAAATATAACAGGAAATACTGTGTTTTTACTAGTATAAAAGTACACAAAACATGACTTCTACTGAATCAAAATTGATCAGCGGTAATAAAACTGAAGCTCAGGACACCAGAGCTCCACCATGGATATTTCAAATGCCTTATCAAACATCCCAACACATTGAGATGATATTACAGTTGTACCTGTTCACTGTCCATGCCCTTCTCCATGTAGTAGATCTTGTAGTTCTGGATCTCACCGTTGCCTATGAGCGGCACATCCCAGCTGAGACTCACGGTGGTGGGGGACGAGACCACTGCATGCAGGTTTGGAGCCGGACCAGGTACCTGGACTATTACACAGGAAGAAGAAAAATTTGTAAAACAAGATTATGAAGGCACAGTATTGTATTACATGTTATTCTATTATAATAATTATAATGTTTTATCGTTACGTGTGAAATTTTATTATAATATGCATAATATTACATTATGATATTTATAATATTTTATAATAATAATATGTATTTTATTTTATTTAATTCAAGGTCATGTTTTAGTAAAACACTTAGTAAAGTAACCTAAAGCAAACTCTTATTTAATTTAATTTAATTTTGCTTTGTTACAACCACCATTTTCCTTTGCTGATGCTTTGGCTATTTGTTGGTAAAACACAATTAGTGAAGGAATATTATAAAATAATATTTTATTTAATTTTATTGTTTTATGTTTTATGACTAGCATCTTTTGTCTCTCAATCTTTTTCTTTGATCATTGCATTGATGCCTTGGCAGTATTTTTGTAAAACATTTGTTTACAAAAGAAAAAAAACATAAAATTATTAAAAGCAACATTGTAAAAGCATATTTTATTATATTTAATTGAATTATTTTAATTAAATTATTTTAATTAATTAATTAATTAATTAATTAATTAATTATTTTAATTTAATTAATTAATTATTTCATTTTTTATTTAATTAAATTAAATTTTATTTTATTTTACATGTTTTCGCTCTCACTGTTTCTCTTTGGTACATGCACCGATGCTTTGGCAGTATTGTTTGCAACACAGTCACGGCAGTGAAGCACTTTGAAACTGATTGAGTAGCGAGTGTTTTCTCTTCTGTGCTCAGCATATGACAGTGTCATGTGTCGACAAACACCTCTGGCAGAAAGCAGACTAACACACGCCAGCTCGGCCTGCAGGATTGACGTGATTTCATTTGCTCAGCAGAGCGGAGAGAATGGAAATGAGATTCTATGTTGCTTAACTTTTGTTTACTTGCTAGGGTCATGAATCATTACATTCAATTACAGGCTTCGATGAGTGTCCGTTAAATCTGTTGCTTCCAACACGCTCGCAACTGACATGCCTTCAGGGTCTAATCATGCAGAATCATCTCTACATTACATGACATATAATAGCATTTAAACAGCACTGACTTGGACAACTGGCCAATTTTTAAGTAAGTTGGCAAGTAGTCATTTAGAAGACACTTTCATTCAGTACACTTATAGTATGATACACTGAGTTACCTTGCATCAAATAGTTCACCAAAAACAGCAAAGTAATTAGTTTTTTTTGTTTGTTGTTCAGAATTTTCTGATAGTTTCACTTTATTTCTTTCAACAAACCAAAACAAAAAACATGCAAATACTTCATACTTCTAAAATGATAAGAAATGGGATTGTTTATATGGAAATGAAGGCAGAATGATTAGCGCTCCTGTGAAATTTGAATTCTTTTTCAAATATTTCCCAAGTCATGTTTAACAGAGCAAGGGAATTTCCACAGTATTTCCTACTATATTTTATTCTGGAGAAAATCTTTTTTCTCTTAATTTAACTGCAATAAAAGCAGTTTAAAAAAAATGTAATAAATAAAAAAAGATTTTTCAGGTAAATATTACCTATGGGGCCTCTAAAGTGACGTCAAAAAATAAATAAATAATGAATGCTTTCGCGTTACGCATATCGTCTGCACATGATACTACAATATGTCGTGCACAAGTGATACTGTCTCGATTATTACTCGATGATAATCTCTATGTTGTGCGCACCCGATATGTATGTCTATGTCATGTGCACGCAATGCATATGCTGTGCGCACGCAATATGTATGCCCTGCGTACGTGATACGCATGTCGTGTGCACGCGATACTATGTCGTGAGCACGTCATACATATTGCATTCGCACGACACAGTATCGTGTTCGCATGACATACATGTCTTGTGTATGCGACATATCGTGACAGACATACATATCGTGTGCGCACGACATATGTATTGCGACATACATACATATCGTGACATAGACATACATATCGTGACATAGACATACATATCATGACATAGACATACATATCGTGTGCGCACGACATATGTATTGCGACATAGACATACATATTGTGTGTGCACGACATACGTACCGTGTTCGCACGACATAGTTTCGCGTTCGCATGACATGCATATCATGTGCACACGACATACATATTGTGTCATAGACATACATATTAATATATATTATTTTATATATTTATATAACATATATTATATATTTATATAACATATATTATCTTTTATGCATGCGCATAACATATATCGCAATATGCATGTCTATGTCATGCACAAGTGATACGCATGTCGTGCGAACGCGATATGTTTGTCTATGGCGCGATATGTATGATGTGCGCACACGATATGATCTATGTTGTGCAAACACGATATGCATGTCATGTGCATGCGATATGTATGTTTATGCCATGCACATGTAATACTTATGTTGTGTGCACGTGGTACTTATGTCGTGCGCACGCAATATCTATCCCGAGCGCACAACATAGTATCGTGTGCACACACAAAAGTCTTCATTATTATTATTTGTTGGAATATGTCACTTAAGGGCCTCCGTAATTACCCCTTTTATGAAATTAGAATAATTAGCTTGGCTACAGAACAAACCTCATTACCATGGCAAAAAAGATATTACAAAATTAGTTATTAAAACTATTGTGTGTTTAAAAATGTGTTGGAAAAAAAATAAATCACTCACATAACTTGAGAGCGCGCCTGTAACTCAGTGGTCTCAAACTCAATTCCTGGAGGGCCGCAGCTCTGCATAGTTTAGCTCCAACCACCTCCAACTCACACCTGCTTAATAGTCTCTAGTAGTCTTGAACACCTTGATTAGTTGGATCAACTGTGTTTGATTAGGGTTGGAGCAAAACTGTGCAGAGCTGCGGCTCTCTAGGAATCGAGTTTGAGACCTTTGCTTTAACTATAGTAACCAACTCAGAGTGTGTTTGGAGTTCGCTCTTTTTTTTCAGTGTACAACAAGAAACTCCAGTAAACAGTTTGTTTCATTATTTGCTGCTAAGAGGAGAAGAAAGAAAAATGTCCTTTCTGAAGCATGATAATCTCAGACAACTACAGAACACACACATCATGACAAGAGCAGCATGAATGGATTTTTGAGTTTAACTACAGTACATCCTCTGAGCCACTTCACCACACATCTACAACAACGCTTTATCAACATTCATCCAGTAACGCTCACACCGATCCATCCTCCGCGTTTAGGCTCAAGCATAAACGTCTTCCATGAGTCATTGCAAAAACTTTGATCACGCAATTCTGGCATCTTAAACGGCTGACGGAGAAATCGCTTTATCTCAGTTCCACAGACATCCATTCAATCCAACATCAACACTGCTTTTGATAGCGATGTTTTACAGCTTGGGATGGGGGCGCCTACACTGGATTAAGCGTGTATGACTTGTGCTCAGATTCATTCATAATGTTCTCAGTTATATATATATATATGTGTGTGTGAGGCTGATCTCCACACAGCAGGAGTCCCGAGAGTGCCAGGATCCCGCTAACACACATTATAAAGTGCTTATAGCCGTCAGAGCCAAGGACGCGCAGAGGAGCCGGTCTGACCCAGAAACAGTTTGCGTTTGGAATGATCATGTTTCATGTTCATGGAGTCGGGCCATATACCTTCAGTGGCGTGCAAGAGACGCATTTGCTTTAAAAGCCAGCAAGTGTTTACTAGTGCTCCGCTACAGTATATAATGAGATTTTAAACTGGCATTGAGGCATCGGAGGAGTTTGAGGGAAGAAAACCTCTAGAGGAAATGTTCACAGCGTAATCTCTTAGGCCCAAAACGCACTCTTGACAAGTGTGTGAGTGTATTTCATGCCTTGTTGCCTTCTGGAATGTTGTCGGAGCGTAATTTGAAATGCAACTGTGTCAGTAAACATCAAATTTTAAATACTTCATAAATCTCATCCGAACGCATCTTGAGTTGAGACCTGTTTACTCCAAGAATGATAACTATTGATGATAACTATATTAGGGTGAACTGAAGGGTGTATAGTTATGCCAATCCTAATTCTATTTTATACCCCTACCTGTTCGCCTCCCTCTTAGCTCTAGAAACGAAGTGTGTAGGGGTATGGATAAAAATATTCACATGTAGCGCATGTTTTTGGACTGTGGGGGAAACCGGAGCAACCGGAGGAAACCTACGGCAACACAGGGAGAACATGCAAACTCCACACAGAAATGCCAACTGACCCAGCCGAGGCTTGAACCAGCGACCTTCTTGCTGTGAGGCGATCGTGCTACCCACTGCGCCACCCTGATGCCCCAAAACATAAAACTTCAAGCGCAATTTTTTAAGGGCAAAAGAATTTTAAAAATGCTAAAATCGACTGGTAACCATTTAGCACCAACTGGAATGATGGGAAGCTCTAACACTATCTAGGTTTCCATCACGCTGTGTTAATTTTGAAATATCATTCTGAATAAACACATGAAAAAAAATATATAAGAAATAATGGAAATGCTACATTTAAAATAAAAATCCCTTAATTTGCAAAAAAGTTTGAATGCGAGGAATGGGAGATGGAAACATATTTGCAAAATAAACGGACTTAGCCAACATCACACCCATGTGACCAATCAGCTGTCTTCATTATGCTTGTGCCTTGTTTACTTGGTTACTAGGTTATAGAGCTGCACGATTAATCAAAAAAAGATTGCGATCTCGATTCGACCCTACACACAATCTTAATTCAGCTTTTCTACGATTCAGCCAATTATATTTTCACGGTCAGGAGAAAAGCATAAAGACGGTCTCATAAGTCTTCACATTGTTTTATAAACGTTGCTCAGCAACATGGACACCTCCAAATGGTGTGAAGAGTGTCACATACGGTTTTTATAAGGTATAATTCACCCAAAAATGTCATTCACCCAAAAATGAGTGCCCGCCAATGATATGTGCTACAGTGAACAGAACCTGCATAGGCTGTGAATAACAGGTAATAAAGTTGCAAATAACATTCAGTTTGTTGCAAACTGAACTCATAGTGACGGCAGCCATGACATGAGTCGCACTCGGCAGTGAAAGTGAAACCAAAACCATGCACTTTATACATCAATTTAAATGATCATATCGCAATTTAAAGTTATGATGAGGATAAGCATTTGATATGTTTTTCTTTCATAGCGAACACAAAGTGTTGTGAGTTAAAATAAATGTTTACTGGGTCAGTATAACTACTCTAGCCTATATAATGTTGAATATAATGCAGGAGGGAGTCTGATAATGACAAATGTTTCATTTTACCAGTGAAAAAAATGGCCTAATAATATTGTCAGTGACAAATGACAAGTATATGTCTCAAATATAATAATCCAACTTCAGAATTATGAATAATTATATTCTGATGTCATCAATTTACTGTGCATTAACAACCAGGATGTAAGTCATTCCAAAGAAATTACAAAATGTAGCATTTTAACCAACAGTAGACCTACACATAGGCCTAATATTATTATTGTTGTTTTACTATATGTTTGAGAAATAACAATAATAATAGCCTACTCATATTAACCTTTATTTTACATCTATAGAATTGTGAGAAAATCGTGATCTTGATTTTAAGTAAAAAAAATCGTGATTCTCATTTTAGCCAGAATCGTGCAGCCCTACTAGGTTACCAATACTAGAGTCAGCCACTCTAACACCTGTCTGAAGGTGCTGTGAAAAGGCGTTATGAAACAAAATAAAGCGACACAGATAAAACCAAAGACTGCTCCATATTTTACAATTATGTACAGAAAGGTCACGTTTTGTTCTATTGGTCTCACACATTCAGGTGATGCAAAATCGCAGGTCACAACTCACTTTGGAATGCAGCAACATGGGAAACTTATCTTAAGAGTTATGTTTCCGGTCTGCAGCATTTGCATGTGTATGAATGGAAGTCAATAGGGGAAAAGTGTAGTGTTACAGAAACTTAAGAATTTTATGCTATACTATATAATTCTTGGCCCTCTCAATTCCCTTCAGATTTACCGTACAGTTTTAAATAATAAATGTTCATTTATATACGTTTACATTTTTGTTTTTATCCAAAGCGACTTATATTGAAAGGAACATACTGTACACATTTGATCAGTTCCTGCTTTCAAACTCACAATGTGGGTATTTCCATATCATGCGCTAATATTTGAGGCATTTCTCAACTTTTTATTCATCAGTCAATTAAATAAAAAGGTTCAATGTGTAGCTTTTGCAAGAAGTCTTACCTTCAGGCTGGGTTTCGACCCTCAGAGGTGTTGAACTCTCTCCAGGGCCGTTTTTGTTGTGCGCCACCACACGGAAGGCATACTTGGTGTCTGGCATGAGGTTCTGAATGGTGACTTGCATTTCTCCTGGACGACTGGTGTTCACGATCCTCTCCCTGTACAGGATGAGCGCAACAAACATGATATGAGACTGAAACAAGAGATCACTGCTGAATCCTTGATTTTTCCTCCATTCAATAACAACTCATCCCGAATAGTGTTATTAATATCATACAGAATGGCATTATAAATATTAATAAGAGCAGCGTGTGCATAGAATCATCCAGCAGCAATAAAAAAGGCTTCTTGGAGGAAGAATTTACCAAAATGAATTAATCACAGTTATGTAAAATTACATTTATATTGTATTAATTATTCAATGTTTTTGCTATTTTTTATATTTATTTACTCGAATGAAATTTAAGCCCTAAAATAAGCTGTAAATATATTTAAATGACAAATAAGCACAAAAAGATTTTTATCATAATATGGTAATATATTTTTCATCATAGTATCATAAATATTTATCAAAATAAATATAAAAAAATCATTTTTCTTAATAGTAATTATTAAATTCTTATTACTGTAATGCAGTGTTTCAAAATTAATGAGTAAATTAGCAAATTCTTTAAATAGTGTTATTGAAAAGTGATTTTATATAAGCTTCATTTAAAATCAGTACAAGAAATACTACCATGATAAATAATAAGTCAATTAATAATTAATAATTTAGAACTTATATAGTCTTGAAACATTAAATGAAGATATATACACATTAGGGGTTGCACCGACTATTCATCTAATCGACTGTTCGACTTTAATGCTCTACCGTGACGAGCTTTGATTGACGTCGACTAGTCGCGATGCGCAGATCACGTGGTTTGACCCGAACTACATGGCAGCTTTACACACGAAGGTGGTTCACGGAATGAAACTGCCCTCGGATTATTTTAAGTAATTGGCTGCAAAGCGTAGATTCTGACATATTTTGTGAATTACACACAAAGTGCGCAGAAACCGTGAAGTACATAGACGCCAGAGGTGTGACAAACTTCATAGCATGTGTGAATATCTTCCCCGGTGAAGATGTGCATCGAGGAGATGTCTAATAACCAGGATGAGCCAGTAACTGCGAAATATACCCGACATGAGCAGGTTTTTGAGCAGCTTTCTAGCATGCACTATCATAGCGGTAAAACATGCGTCTGACAGTCTCTGACAGTGTAATAAGACTTCACGTTATAGCCTTTGTCTTTCATACGTTATGTTGTTATGAATAACTTCACATGAACCTGTGTGCTGACGGCGTATGCATTACTTCTGCACTAAAATATCTGTTATTATATTCTTTAGTAGTACCTGCAGTGATCAATAGGTTGACTACATTTATTAAGCAGAAAAATTACCCCGGGTGCAAATGTTGCATTATTAAGGAAATTAAAGTGTTGACAATGCATTTATTTTGCACTAAAATGAGTCATTGATTGGTCCACACGGAATCTACGCACGCAGAAATCCGCAGATTTTTCGCCTATCATTGAGTCTATGTATTTACGTGAGTAAATTTATATTTATTCAGCTTTTAAATTAATTTTACTAATATTATTGGGATAAAATAATAGTAATAATAAAATGTTCATGATTTATGTACAATACAGTTTGTAAAGTAATATTTTCTGACTTTTAGTAGATATATTATATGAGACTTGCTTTGTTTACCAAATAAGTGGATCTGATTGGATTTGCATTGTAAAAATTAAATACAATTAAAAAAGTAATTATTTTTTATTTCATATATTAAGTTTTTAGTTTACGATACTCCTAAAACCCTTCCGCATAAATCCGCAGATTTTTCATAAATTTCTCCGCAGAAATAGCAAAAAATGTCTGCAGATTCTGTCTGGCCCTGGTCATTGGTAATGTTGCATTGATTCTGCAGCGTGTTATGAGCTGTCAAACATGTGTAAATTTCCCTGCAAATAAATCGCAAATTGTGACATGTTGCAAGACATTTGCATCTTGTGTTTTATTGATGACATCACCAGCGACTAGTCGACTTCGAGAACATAGTCGTTCAACCCCTAATACATATACATATTGGTGTTATATGCATATACATACATATATACACACACTCACCAAGGCTGCACTTATTTGACATCAAAATATAGTAAAACAAGCCATACAGTAAATATAAATACAATTCAAAATATCTAACATAATCTAAAAGTTAATGATTCCTGTGATTTAAAGTTTATTTTAGCATCATCACATCAATATTGAGTGTCACATGATCCTTCAAAAATGATTTTAGCTTGCTGATTTGGAAACATCATTATTATTATTATTAATATTATTATTATTATTATTATTATTATTATAAATGATTCTGAAACACTTTTGCTGCTTAATATTTTTGGTGGAAACTTTAGAATGGAAGTGTATAAAAGTGACATAGGTGCCCCTGCCTGTTAGTGCCCTCCAGGCTGTAGTAGACTGAGTAGGTGACATCGTCTCCGTGCGGTTCAGCAGGAAGGCGCCAGGTCAGCTTGAGGAAGCGGGTGGACACCAGGGATGCCACCACATCACGGGGGGCGGAGGGTGTGGGGCCAGCGCCGCCTCTGGAGCCTGGCATTAGATGGTCAGTAGTGGCATGGGTCAGTGAGGTGGGACGGGGTAAGGGGAGGGTTACATCTTACAGTGCAGACAGTAGGGTGACGTGAGTGGAGCAGGTGAGTCAAAGCAGAAAGACAGGGTTGAGAGCAGACATTTACACACAGATCCAGGGAAGAAGGGACGGAGAGCAAAACCAAGGAGAACAGAGGGAACACATACAAAAAAGAAAGAAAAACAAACAAACAAAAAGGGCTTCCATGAAAGGAAATCAACAAAACAGTGGAATAATCACAGAGAAATATGAAAAAAGGTAATTATAACGGAAGAATGTCAGGAATGGGGTTGGAGAAAAGTGGTTGAGTGCACGCAAACAATGACTTTTACTCCTTGTTCAAACTACTTATTTAAAATGAGTTGAACCAACACAATTCTTAAGGTAATTTTGGAGGCAGCTTAATTGTTTTGTTCAGTCCACTTAAATCTGAAAAAAAAAAAATTAAGTTAACTTAATCAATTTGTGTTGAGACAACATGAAGGAATTGTGTGGAACCCAGCATTTTTTACAGTGTAATTATGGATCGCTGATTCGCTGATACTTTCTAACAAGAATAGGTCACCTCAAAGTTAGACTGAAATTCTCAATCCAGGCTCATTGGAAATATGTGGGTCGGCCTACATTTTTGCCAAATGTAAAATACGTTGCTCTGGGTTTGGTTTTGTTGCACGTTTCAATGACAAAACCACTAGAGGGCGCTGTCTTTGCGAATCTGAAATACATTACTTAGTGAATGATTTTCCGCATGGTTTATTAACAAATAGATATGAGCCCCTTTCACACATACAGACTTTTCTGCCTGTAATTTTCTGGAAAGGGATAATGTGTGAACAGGCCCTTTTTGAAAATAACGGTAAATTTGTTCCAACAATTTTCCGGAAAGAGAAGTTGTAAAATTACTGGTAATTTTCCGGAATGCTGCTCTGTGTGAACGCAGATGAAAACTGCTGTAAGAGCACGTTCACATTTACAACGTGCTGACGTGAGACGTCTACTCCAGCCAATCAGAACATTCAGATGCATTCACATCTGCGCTGTTTATGAAAAAAAGCCTTCCTAGTCAGACAGCGCTTCTAAGTTCATTATTAATGCCAAATTTTATCGATAAAATGCTTATGAGCAAGCCCTGTGTTGACCTTGAAGGAGTGATCTGGTGAGTGCTAGCACACAAACAACTGTACATCTCGACATGCGAAAGTGTTCCTCTATATGTTTACATCAAAGTTGTTCACAATACTTATCTATCCACAGAATTTGTAATGTAGTCAAATGTGTAAACATTTAGCTGCGATTAGCACTTCTTCCTTTGGATGTCTCTGGGACAAAAGCAGCTACATGAATGCTAAAGCTTTAAATAAAAGTGAAACCATTAACAAAAGCCTAACCCTTATTATGTTTACAAGTACAAGCGCAGCCGTTTAGAGGACATTTCTGTTTTATGATGTCAGAATTTACCGGTATTTTGGAATGGATGTGTGAATGGTCTTTTTTGGAAACATTCTGGAGGGTCATTGGCCTGTCGTTCCGGAGATTTTACGGATATTTACCAGTATCACTGTGTGAAAGGGGCTATGGATGTGATACGCTTAGTTGGTTTGAATGTAGCAGAATAAAATATTTATTTTAATTTTTCTGGTTTTGACTATATCTGACTAAGTTTTTCAGTTTTCAAATTCAAGCTTATCCAAAGAACACTCAGACACAGCCAGCCACTTCTAATGACTAACATACGTCTAGAGATCCAAGATATGTGAAATATGTCATGCTGAGGATTATGCGGTTCAATTTAAGGACGTCTGACTCTTGTTTTCTACCAGAGAAGTGAAACCTGAGACACAAAGAAGCACCTCTAAAATGCGTCAAGATTATTTGCCTTTTGTGGCCAACAGTGGCTCTTTGAATGAAAGAAACCGTGTTTCATTTGCATCTGCCAAAAGACATATCCGTGGAAGGACTGCATATAAATCAAACATTATATGTATGATTGATGAACGGTGTCATACTAATGTGATTTGTTGACTGTGGTTGATAATAACATGAGTAGATAATAAAACATCTAAATGTGTACAGTAACACCACAATTGTTGATCCAGACTGAAACAATCAGCATCAGAGAAAATAATAATAATCCTCATTCACGTAAAAAATGCAATCATGTCAAAAAGATAACTAAAGAGTATGTGTTTCACACCTCAAATGACAGATACATAAACTATCTTTTATCCTAAGCAAACAAAGGAGAACAACAAAACCAAATGAAAGCAAATAGAGACTACAGCAAATGGATGTCTCAAACTGGCAAGAAACCAAAGTCTACAATTTAAAAACAATCCCAGATTTCAATATGAACACAAAGAAAGATCAAATGGTAACCCTTTAGAATAATGGTGCATTAGTTAATGTATTCACTGACATTAACTAAGTATGAATAATCGTGTGAAGCAATTATTAATCATAGTTCAACATGAACGAATGCATTATTAAAATGCAATGATGTGCTTGTTAACATTAGTTAATGCACAGTGAGTTCACATGAAATTAAATTTAAATAACATTAACTCACATTAACCAAGATGAATAAATACCGTAATAAATGTATCACTAAATATTTGTTTGATTATTTGTTTCTATACTAATTGTTTGTCAAATTGTCTGATTATTTCAACACTAATTTTATAGTATTACACACTTGCTTTGTCAACAATAGTCACTTGTTTAATTTTTGAATAACTTTTAGGGTAAAAATCTGAGACTTTCTTTCAATGCCAAATATTAAGTCTTCTATTAAATAGCAAATTCTGAGCAAGACTATTTCCATTTAGTGGTTAACACTGGAGCTACCAGAAATCTAGAACTACTAGAATGGACATAGCGGTTATTCTGGCCATTTAGATAAGACTGCACGGACTTGAATATATCACGTTACATTTACATTCGAAATTGAAATCTATTTACAAACTTCTATTGAGATTTTAGAATTGTGCTTTGAATATCAGTCATCATATTTTATCAAGTCATTAGTCACAGTGATAAGATTAAAAAAAAAAAGTAGAGTACAGTTTTTACAGTAGTGTAAATGTTTTTGATATTTTCAAGGAAATATCTGAAACAAAGATATATTTTTGCTATTAGAAAGTTATGTTTTTGTTAGCAGAAAGTTGCTAGGCAAAAGAAGCACTCATATAGACACTGGAAAAAGTAGCGAATGTTGAAATTAATTTGACTGTTATGACCAGTTAGGGTAGAAAAAGAAGGAAGACGAGCCCACCCCCACCCCC
>CAIGQW010053650.1:1855435-1878307 GCA_903798125.1 Danio choprae | reverse complement strand
TTTTTTTATTTATTTATTTATCTATTTATTTTTTGCCAAATGAATTTGTAAAAGCGCCCTGTACAAGTACTTCTCTAAACAGCTGCGGGTCAATGAGTGCTTATTAATTCTGAAAACGATTATTATTTACATTTTTTATTATTATTTTATTTGAGTTCGTTTTTCAGTGACCACTGTACGTTTCAGTTAGTTTTAGTTTTCATTTATTACACTCAAAAAAAGATGTTTGCTGTTTGTCCAAACTACTCAGTTCTTGAGTTTTTTAGGGGACAAATAAATTGTTTTATGTTCGATCCACTTAAATTTGTAAAAACAATGAAGTTTACTTAATTGATTTGTGTTGTGGGACAACATGAAGGAATTGTGTGGAACCCAGCATTCATTGATGGTTAAGCTGTTTCATTTAACCCTTATTTAGGACGTTTAGTTGACAGAGTTTCATTGATGGTTTTATTATATTTCTATTTTATTTTGCGAACACATTTCTATTTCGTTTTTATATATTTAGAGCACTCAAAAATGATTTTTGTTTCTTGTTCAACACAATTCTTGAGTTTTTTTGGGTTACTTGTTTTATGTTTAATTCACTTAAATTTGTAAAAAAAAAAAAATGAAGTAACTTAATCAATTTGTGTTGAGACAACATGAAGGAATTGTGTGGAACCCAGCATTTTTATTACAGTGTATTTTATAAGTTGCTGTACGTTTCAATTTAGTTTTAGTTCGTTTCATTAATGGTTTTGCTCGTTTTAGTTCAGTATTTATTTTGTGAACACATTTCTATTTAGCTTTTATACATTTAGTTTAAGTTTTAGTGAGTTTAGCCGTCAGGTGTCGACCAAAGCAAAGTATAGTGTTTGCACAGTTTAAGTTAACTCTTGTGCAAACCTTTTAGCAATAAAAGTAAAATAATAGTTGGAACAGACACTGAACCCAAAGCCACACACAAATGCAACCTAATAAAAGTACAAATAGTGAAGAATTACAACAAACTTCTTCATATTAAACATCATGTTTGTACTTAAACGTTCCTAGTTTATTTTTTGGCAAATTAATTTGTAAAAGCGCCAAAAAAATTTATATAATAAAATAAAATGTATAAAATAAAATAAGATTCCAGTTTTTTTTCAGTGACCATCGTAAGTTTCAGTTAGTTTTAGTTTTTATTTATTACACTCAAAGAATGATGTTTGCTGTTTTTTCTAACTACTTATTTAAAATGGGCTGAAACAACACAATTTTTGAGTTTTTCAGAAGACAACTTAATTGTTTTATGTTCAATTCACATACATTTGTAAAAACTTAAGTAAGTTAACTTTATTCCTTCATGTTGTCCCAACACAAATTGATAATGTTTTTTTCAGGGAATGATTTTTAAAATATTTTATTTCAGTTAACGTAAATATTTCTAGTCTTCGTTTACTAAAATAACCTTGATCTACACAACATTTCAGAGTAGGCCGAAAAACAGCGAACATACCCATACAACGTGCTCTCTTATGTGCTGTGAGGCCCTGAAAAAACAATCTACCAATGTTTAATAGCATTCTGTATTCCTCAGTATTGCAACAACAGAGAAATTCCCTGACCAATCACACTAGTGCACATCTTTGCATGCTGAATAGCTGATACAAAAACGTATTCACAGCTGTTCTGTGCCTGATGGTTGACATTTAAAATCTGAGCAAACGAGACAGGAAAAGTTATAAACATTTAATTTCACATTCGAAACAGCTAAAGAGGAATGTTTCCGATTCAATACAACCTGCTCTGTCAATATTGTGTTAGTATGTTGATTAGTAAAGTAATGCAGACTTTCTGACAAACAAACAAACAAGGCCTACATTCCTCAGGGTTTACGATCACAAATGCCGAATTTCATATTGTTATGTCAAAGCACTTACATGAATTATTCAGCAAAAAAAAAAAGAAAGAAGAAAAAAGCTGTTTATTATTTTGAGAAGTATTTTTAGTGTCCGGACTCATTTTCTAAGCAAATGAACTTGCGGTTGTGTGTTACCAGTGTAATTCCTGGGAGTGAAGTTCCCTTCATGTAAACAGCCCATTGTTTGGTATATTTGCAAGTATTATTATGCGCAGTGTTCTGGCTTTACGAGTGGAAGGTTTAGATGGCGTTAGAAATCAGCTATTTTATTCAGACTAATCTGGTGCGAATACACATAATATTGCTATTAAGTTATATGTTACATACATACACACGCACACAAACGTATTTGTAATACTTATATTTCTTTTTTGTTTTATATTTACATATTAATTTAACACAGTTTTGAAATGATTGTCATTACTCTTTTCAAATGTCTATATACTTAAGATAATAACGTATGTACATTTAATACCAATGGTTTAATATCTGTAAAAGACACACACATTAAGAGACATATTTTTATTATTTATATCTTTATTTGGTTTTATATGTTCATTTTAATTTAACACAGTTTTGACATTTTTTATTAATCGTTTTAAATATATACTTATACTTACAATAACAATAATAATATCTGTACGTTTAACACCAATGGTTTAATAGCTGTAACAGGTACACACACGCACACACATTTTTATATTTATATCTATTTTGTTTTATACTATTTTCATTTTAATTTAAAATAGTTTTGACATTATTATCACTCTTTTTAAATGTCTATATACTATACTATATGCAATAATGTCTGCATGTTTAATACCAATGGTTCAATAGCTGTAACAGGTACAAAAACACATTTTTTAAATATTTATATCTTTATTTTTGTTTTATATGTTCATTTAAATTTAATGCAGTTTAAATTTTTTTAATTACTTGTTTTAAATGTCTAAATACTTGCAATAATTATGTCTGCATGTTTAATACCAATGAACTAATAGCTGTAACAGGGACACACACATATTTATGATTTATATAGATTTGAATATAATAATGTTTATTTCACTGATTTCACTACTTAACATTTGCTTTGTATTTTTAAATATTCACCAAAGAAACGGAGTATGTTAAAAGCTTGAGTGAACATATGTAAAACTTATATTAGACTATCTGTAACATAAAATTGTATGAATACACACGTATATAGAGCCTCACTCATTAAAAAAATGTCTGAAAATATTCAAAAAAAGACATATTAACTAAATATTATCTAAATGTTAATGTGTCTACATGTAATCCGATCAACCAAAACACATCGCATTGGTGTGGAAACAGCTTTTACTCCTTACATTCGAGACTAAATCCTAAACAATAAAACCCAAATTGTGTGGCAACAATGCACAATGATGGGCGAACAGCCAATGCTAGCAGTAAAGAGCGTGTTTGACAGTGGCTTGGATTGGCTTTGACTTTGGCATTGCACCTCTTGTGTGAGCTCTTGGCTTTGACTGCACCATCGCTCCCACACAATACCTCTGCCACCCACAAGGGTCTGTTTTGGGTCCCCCCCCAGTTTCTCTCATCTTTTCATCTCGTCACAGTGCAGGATCAATTCTAGGCAAACAGACAGATGGCCAAAGCTCATTACACACCACATATCTGCATGAAATCCACAGTCCAGATTCAATGCGATTTCACACCTGTCTGAACCATCTCACGTCCCTTTCATCATCTCACAATCACACCTCGTGCGCTGTAGTGTAAATCTAGAATGCTGTAGTATGAGCAATTACGCAGAACACTGTACTGTAAACATGATCACATGATCAAATCAAAATACTGAATGAAATGTCAAAGAGAAAAAGTCTGCAGTTTTCGTCTAAATTCGACATTTACACAAAACCTTCACACATAGATTCCGATTGCCTTTTATTTTTTGGTGTTTTTCATATTGGTAGCAGCCATTTTGAGATCCCACTTTATATTAAGGGGTGTTCACAATGTATTGCAGAATACTTCTGGTGCTCTTGAAGTGGGATACGGTTAGGGTTAGGGACGGGTTTGGTGGTTTGGGTAGGTTTAAGGGTGAGTTAAGGTGTAAGAGATGGTCAACAGTGTAATTACAGATGTAATTACAGATGCAGGTATTTAATCAATAATAAGTACAATGTAAACACACATATTCACACAATAAGTACGTTGTGACAAATGATTAATTTTGGTGCAAGTACATATTCGTTAAGGCCACCTAAAATAAAATGGGACAGAGATTTGTTTTGACATTTCAGAGCCCCCACACAAGCAAAAGCCAAAATCCAGCACTCTTTATGACAAAGAACAAAGTGTGTATTATAAAAACAGATTGTGGCAGATGATTGCAGAACAGCTTGGCTCCATTATCAAACTGAGCTCCTGACATCCTGAAGCAAACTTTGAATCTCAGCTCTTCTTTATGTTCACACAAATGCCTTGTTTCCACTGAGCAGTATGGTACAGTATAGTACGATTTGGTACAGGTCACCCTGATCATGCTTGTGTTTCCACTGCCAATAGTACCCTTAAGGCACAAGTATACTTCAAAGGAAATTGAAGAACAAACTGAAATGATGTCATTTTGAACAAGTTTGTTTTTGAAATTGTTTTGGCAGTTCGAAAGAGTCTACCAAAGCAAACTTTTGGGGGGAGTTTGTTTTGTCTTTGAGCTACCATCGGTCCAAGAAGACTATAGGTGCGTCCCAAATCGCTTACTTATGCACTATTTTACGCAGTGAAATTCTAAAAAGAATAAGTGCACTTTAAATACCAGGATGATGCCCTTATTTAACCGTTAAAAAGAAGTGTGTAATGTTGGACACTTCCCGCACTCAACAGCTGCTGCTTTGCTCACGTAGCGGAAGGGGCGGAGCTTTCGGGCACTGATGTTGGATTACTTTATTTATTTTGGATTGTAAAAGTAAAATTCTCCTACGAGTTTGATTATACCGCCTCCTGATGGTGAATGCGGTTATTCTCATGGCAGGTATTATTTGGTAGTTTGGTCATTTATTTCACTAATTTGGCAACCGTCAAACGCCTTCAAGAAAACAGTTTGAATTTCCGCTTAGTAAAAAAACCATTAGTGTTCCATTTGGGATGACACTACATACATATACTATACTGTTGAGTGTGTAAGTGCATAAGTGCATAGTGTTCCATTTGGGACGCAGCTTATGCAAATCGGTGGGAGTCTGATACTTTTACTCTGTGCCACTCTTTCAATCTATGTGTCAGTGGGACAGTAACATTATGAATGTGTGTCAAACTTTGGTGAATTACATTTGTTTGGGTTGGTTATATATTTAAAAAAAGAGAAAATGTTTACTTTAGCGATGACAAGGCTCCATTTAAATGGCACAAGAAGCCGTCTGACGAAAAGGGTAATAACCCAAAGCGGTTGTTTTCCATTCCCATTAGATCGCATTTAAAAAAGCTGTGGCGATCCTTGATATATAAGGGACTAAACTGAAGGAAAATGAATGAATGAATGAATGAATGAATGAATGAATGAATGAATGAAAAAAGAATCCTCCGCACTGCTTGAAGACCTCATGCTGTATTGTTTTGAGATTGTTTTCGCATTGGATTAATAAATAAGCATCAAACTCGGTGTGCAAGGATTATCTGTGCATGACAAATTTTTAGGATAAGGAATATGAAAAAAACAAATACACAATTTTCTGGTTCAGCGTGCAGACCCTTTCCTCTGAACAGCACTAGAGGAAAGAGCTTTACAGTGTGACGCGACAATCAATCGACTAGGGTTTTAGCGGTAAGGTTTAATCTCACCCTTCAGCATGAGCTCAGCCTGGGCCTCAATGGACCCATTGGTGTTTTCTGCTAGACAGTTGTACACCCCGACGTCCTCCTCTGTGAGATTGAAGATCCGCAGACTCCCCCCGCCGAGTATCTCAAAGCGGCCACTGCTGAGAAGAGAAGAAAAAAAAAATCTGTCAATATGACTCCTGCAGAAAGTCAAATATATACACAGTTATTGAATTACTGAATTATTAGCATCCCTGCATATTTTTTCCCCTAATTTCTGTTTAACGGAAAGAAGATTTCTTTCAACACATTTCTAAACATAATATTATTAATAACTCATTTCTAATAACTGATTTCTTTTATCTTTGCCATGATGACAGTACATAATATTTTACTAGATACTAGTATTCAGCTTAAAGTGACATTTAAAGGCTTAACTAGGTTAAGTTAGGGTAATTAGGCAAATTATCATATAACAGTGGTGTGTTCTGTAGACAATCAAAACAAATATTACTTAAGGGGGCTAATAATATTGACCTTAAAATGTTTTTAAAAAAAAATAAAAAACTGCTTTTACTCTAGCCGACATAATAAGACTTTCTCCAGAAGAAAAAATATTATAGGAAATACTGTGAGAAAATTCCTTGCTCTGTTAAACACCATTTGGGAAATATTTGAATAAGAAAAAAAAAATTCACAGGATGGCTAATCATTTTTACTTCAACTGTATACTTCACCCACAACAAACATCAAGGCTAATTCAATAACTGCAGGAGAAATGCAATGTCTCACATGCAACAACATGGATTCTGTCTTAATAATAAATTTCACAGAAAATGGCAGCATCAAATTTGTGGTGGTTTGGTTTAGGTCAAGGTCAGGCTTGGTAATCAGAAGGTCTCCAGTCTGATCTTGACCAGGGGCAAACAATCAATTCACCATTGTGCCCTTTAGCAAAGGCATTTTACCCCCCCAGGGTGTTTCAGAAGGAATGGCCTGCTAATAACTGGACTGTTTTGATAAAAGGCTTTACTAAGAAAGGCTTTGCTCTTTACTAAGATAGTAGTGAAAGAGGAGCTTTACTATCAGAAAATATTGTTTGTTTATCTCAAAAGGTCAAAGTTATATTGATATAATTATAAAATGATAAGGGAAAAAAGTTTACAATCACTAAAATTGAATAATGATGATCTGTTTTCTTGGTCTGACATCAAACATGTATAATAAATAATTTCATTTATGAGAAACGTAGCTTATCGATACCTAATTTAATATGAATCTCATTCAGACAATTGTTTAGGTTTGTATTTATTTCTAATTATGTTAATGTTATTATTATTATTCATTCATTCATTCATTCATTTTCTTTTCGGTTTAGTCCCTTTATTAATCTGGGGTCGCCACAGCGGAATGAACCGCCAACTTATCCAGCATATGTTTTACGCAGCGGATGCCCTTTCAGCTGCAACCCATCACTGGGAAACATCCATACACACTCATTCACGGACATACAGTACGGACGATATAGCTTACCCAATTCACCTATACTGCATGTTTTTGGACTGTGGGGGAAACCGGAGCACCCGGAGGAAACCCACGTGAAGACGAGGAGAACATGCAAACTCCACACAGAAATGCCAACTGACCCAGCCGGCGCTCGAACCAGCAACCTTCTAGCTGTGAGACGATTGTGCTACCTAGTGCGCCACCGTGCTGCGTTATCATTATTATTAGAACTATATTTTTGTGGGCTCATTTTTGTGGGCACACAGTACTATACAGTTCTAGTTTATTTTACATTAATTACATTAGAAATGGCATTACATTCATTTGACTGAACATGAACACTCAACTGTCGAACATTTTAAGAGAGGCGCAGGTTAAGGCGAAAAAATACACTATGATATCAATGAACAATCTTCAAAGGTGATTTTTGCTATTTAATATTTATATTGACAACATTTATATTACATTTATATTATATTTATATAAACGTAAAATAGGACATATTTAATAAACCTAGGGAATAAAGCCAGTGTAGTTGCTAGGATACATACAGTACAGTCAAGCCTGAAATTATTCATACCCCTACATGAAATCAAAACTAACCATATTGATTTTGTTAGCTCATATTGCTAGTTTTGTGATGAACAATTCATTTGTGCATGTCATTAAGAATAAAAAATAGTTTGCCCTTGTAATCTAAAATTGAAATCTGAAAATGCACTTTCTGTTAGTTGTCAGTAAAATTCTCAGATTATGTCTGTCTAAGGTATTGAGTTGGAGGTAATGAGATGGAGGTATTGAGTTGAAGGTGGAGGTATTGGAGGTACTGAGGCACCTCCAACTGTCTGTTTTGACAACAAACAGAAATAGTGAGCAGGAGGTGTCTATAAGGTTGTAATAACTCTCCCGAAATCCTTTTCCTGATCTTTCTGAATGAAATGCCCACTTTACTACATCCAATCAGCTTGCAGTAGAATAAAAAGCCACGCCCACTATTTTCTCATGTAATATTCCGTCTCTCTAGGAGAGAGATAAATAAAGGTCACAGCTTCCGATTCATGGGAACTTTAAAGTTTTTGTTCAAATGTAAATAAAATAAAAGCTGAGAAATATATATTTATTTTTCCACAATGATGCCTCTTGTACATCGTCTTATTATCTTTTGGGAGAAGCCTGTGTCATTTCCAGTCAAAAAAAATTGCTGGTTGAGTAAAAGTAACTCTGAGTCAGAATTAGCCAGGGGAATGAATAATTTCAGGTTTTACTGTATATAGAAACAACAAAGAACATACAATAATGCAATCTTGAACCAATGAAGTATCTGAAGTCATCCCTCCTTAACAATAACAAGAACAACATTGACTACGTTTACATGGACATCAGTAATCAAATTATTTGCCTTACTCTGAATAAGACAATAATATAAGGTGTTTACATGAGTTGTTTTTTGAATGTTCCTTTCATGTTTTACATGTTATAGCACATAACTCGATTAAAGTCATTGCGTCACCACGCTATCCACATTTCCTCCGGAGTTTCGTGTAGTTTCGGGTGTTTCATTTTTAATTTGTCGACTTTAACAGCAGTTTGGCACTTTCACTTTCATTCGGGAACATTTCATGCATGCCCCTGTGACAGACGAGATATTGGATGCGAGTATGAACTGCTGGAAGAGTGTTGTTTTAAAGGAATTTGATACCGCACACTGTATGGGAAAAAACCCTCCACATTTCGCAATGCAGGTGTCTGTGGTCCTTCACTTACTCGGTAGGTGCAGAGAATAGTGCCAAACAGCCGTGTGTGTGTAGACTATCCTGTCGCAAATGCGGTGAAAATCCTACATGACGGTAATAGTTTGATTAAGGTGTTTACATGTCTGTACTGCACTGCAATAATGCGACTAAAATCAGCATACTCCACATGTCTTAATCCAATTTCTGTTTAGTTAGATTATGACCTTAATAGGATTAATCAAAAATCGCTGTTTACATGGTAGACTCTCAGTCAGAGTATTGTCTTAATCATATTAAAATTGGATTATTGGTGTCCATGTAAACGTACTCACTGATCTCTACCTAATGCATCCAGAACCATGCCGCTCTAGCCATAATTTAAAAAACGTATAATATATAACGAATTAACACATTATAAAGAGCAAGTCATTTCTACACCAATATTAGCATCTAAATTTAGAGCATGGCATTGCAAACGCGAATGTGTCCTGGATTAAGTCTACGGCCTTCTGTCAGACTGACTGTGTCCAAAACCCACGGTTCTAAAGAACGCTCCTTGTCCAGGAGCGTGGTCATGTTGGTTATATTGACGTACATTTGTTTTGATTATAATGCCAGAAAAAGAGTATAGTTCCTAACCATATTGGCTTAGAAAATAAAAACTTCTAATTTTCCGTTGGTCTTAGTACATTATGTAAACAGAAGAGTTTGAATAGGAAAATGATGAAAATTAATTTGAGCGAGATGCTAATGGTCTAACAGTCTGATTCAATGATCTATGCTAAGCTAAGCTAAAAGTGCTCCTGCCAGACCCGGAGATTGGCTGAATGGATTCAAAATATATAACAAATTAACACAATATAACGAGAAAGTCATTTCTACACCAATATTAGCATCTAAATTTACAGAGCGTGGTATTGCAAAGGGGAATGTGTCCTGAAGGAAGTGTATGGCCTTCTATTGGCGACATTTTAAATTACAGTATAATGAAAGAGAATTGATTTACCCGACAACTAATATGATAGGTTTAGAAGAAAGAGAACTACAAAACAATAATTAGATCAGTAAAAAAAACTACATGTGGGGCTTTAGGAAATTCTCTGACATTTAAATGAATTAATGAAACTTTAGACTCCCATTTAATACAACTCAACACATTCATTCATAAAGTCACTGATGCACTGATTTAGTTTTTTTATGACAGACTGTGATTTTTTTGACTAGAAAATTGGCAGATTTCATATTTAAAAATTGTAGAAACCAGGAAAATTAAATTAAATGAGTATGCTAATTTTTAAAATCTCCTTCATCACAGGCTGAGGCAGAAATTGCACTTTATCCATGATCCACACACAGATTCAACATACATAAGTTGATAGTGATCTAAAATAGATTGAATCATTTACAATTATGATGCAATTTTTGTGAAATTATGCTACACAACATATCTGCACTAAACTAAAACATTACTCATATACTGAATAAATGCTAATTCACTCTCTTCCAGCAGGTGGCGCCTATACAAGAGGAGGAATAACGATGTTGCCTTGATTACTGCAGTAAACAAAGCAGCGTGATGTATCCATTTTATAAACTACATGGCACCCGATAGTCACAGATCAAATTCAGGCAAACTTTAGCATACAACTATACATTGTATAATCAAAACTGATACAAAATGTAACACCTTGTAAAAATAGCATTTAAGACTTTTTAAGGGTCTTACATTTCCATAAATTTATGTATCAACTTTTAATACTTTTTAAGACCCCGCGAACACCCTGTAATGGTCTAATCTGATTCAATGATCTATGCAAATCTATGCTAAGCTAAGCTAAAAGTGCTCCCGCTAGACCCGGAGATCGGCTGAATGGATTCAAAATATATAACAAATGAACACAGTATAAAGAGCAAGTCACTTCTACACCAATGTTAGCATCTAAATTTACAGAGCGTGGCATTGCAAAGGCGAATGTGTCCTGGAGGAAGTGTACGGCCTTCTGTCAGACTGACTGTGTCCAAAACCCACGCCAGACCACAGGACCTGCAGAAGAGCGAGAAACTCCATCACACATACCTCACCCTGAAGGAAAACCAGCAGGTGCCATAAAGGAGCTCTTTGTCCTCTGGGCTCAAGAAGCACACAGTGAAACACGTAGGCCCAATGCTGTGGTGCATTTCCACCTACGGTACGCTTCGTTCCTCATGTTTTTCTTGCATGGACTGTGACGTTATTAGTCATAGGTGCTTTAAAAAGAGTGAATACAGAAGTTCCACACACCAGAGGATCTAAGCTGTCAGAGTCTTATAAACTCTGCATGTGTGTCCATTTAAGTGCTTTCAATGCTTTCAATGCTTTAGTGTGAGGGTTAAATATATATATTAATTATTATTATAATTATTTTTTGCATTGCCAATAGTGCATTTTTTATCTGATTAGGTCTGAAGGAAACTAGATTAGATGAAAAATAAAACTACTTTAAAATTTGTATTTAATTTTATTAAATTAAATTATTTTATCAAAAATAAATGTATATATATTTGATCATATAAAAAATAAGGAAAAAAGGTTTTCAATTACTAAAAATTAATAATGGTTTTCTATTCTCTTGGTCTGACATCAAGCATTAAACCATTAAACGTCAAACATATATAATAAATAATTTAATTAGTTTACCAATACCTACTAATTTAATATGATTCTCATTCAGACCCATTTTTTAGGTTTGTATTTATTTTGAATTATGTTTAATGTTATTATTATCCTTTTTTGAACTATATTTTTTATTTAATATTAATTACTAGAAACTAATATTATATTTAAAAAAATTATATTATAAATACAATAATAAAATAATAATATTTTTTTATAATAATACATACATACAATACCCACATTTAAATAAACAAATAAATTATTAAATTAATAAATGAATAAAGGAAGTAAGGAAGTTTGGAAGTAAGGAAGTATTGAGGTAAAGAAGTATGGAAGTAAGGAAGGAAGGAAGAAAGGAAGGAAGGAAGAAAGGATGGATGGACGGATGGATGGATGGATGGATGGATGGATGGATGGATGAACAAAACCTATTTTTTATCAAGGGTTTCATTTTGCACCTTATGATGAAAGCAACGCCTTATATTTAGTCAAAATTACATCAAATTCTGTTAATGGGAAAACAATAACCTACCAATACCTCGTTTTATTTGAGTTTATTCTCTTGAAATTAATTTCTTTAGTGGTCATGGTTCATTATATGTTTATATGCTAGAAAAAGTACCAAGTCACATAAATAAACATACAACAACAACAACTACTACTACACTACTACTATTACTATACTATAGTATAGTATAATTTGTACTATACTTACTACTATTACTAATACTTCTACTAATGATAATAGTAATAATAAAAATAATAACAAAAGTAATAACAATAATAGTAATAATAATAACAATAATAGTAATAATAATAATAATAATAATAATAATAATAATAATAATAATAACCTAATAAGCTTTAAGCCATAAAATAAAAAAGTTAAAGAGAGCATAAGGAGAAATGACTTGACTATGTTGAACATCACCCCTGTCTCTGTCTCCTCCGACTTATAGAGAGTCCTTCAAATTCCTCATCTTGTACAAGTTCGCCATTTACTATTATTCATTCTGGAGCATCAGAGCATTACTAGTGTTGAGGGAGCAGTAATGCTTTCGTTCTGTGTGTCTGTGTGTGGAGTCGCCTCAAATAACCCAGAACTAATGTGCACCGGCTCACGACTGCAGGCAGGTTAAGCTGCATATGCCATGATGTATATCCAGTGTGCTGCTCTGAGGCCAAACTGCTGGTATCCGTCAACAGAAATCCAACACCAAACTACCGGTGGCGCGGACCCAACCTGCCTCAGAGCAGCCAGTCTGTGATTGATGCCGTCATAAGATACAAGTGAGCCAGATGAAAGGCCGCCTTGTCAACAGCTCAGAAGCTTTTGGCAACACCTCCATCCTTAACTGTTCGGCTCTGTGGCCATGACTCCAAAAAAACAGAGAAGCTACTAATAATGCCGTGCCAGAGATTCGATGAGGGCAGTGACACTCATCCATCTGAAGCCACCAGCAAGAGTCGTCTGCGAAAATCCAGTTCAAACCAGATTCTGAGGGGTCTTATGCCTTTGTGAAGTCAAAAAAATGTCAAGCTAGATTTCCTGATGAAGAAGAAGAAATAAATCGATAGAAATAAGAATTCCTTAATGGAAACACTCCACTTTTTTTTCCACACACCCTTTCTTGCCTTTTATGTTCCAAAAAGCTCATCTCCAGTGTATTCCGGTTCAAATAGATACGATTCAGGATCAAAAGTCAAAGTAAATATGTTCTGAATTGTCTCTCGCAAATGTCTCCCTGGTTGCAAGTCTGTTGGTTATATTGATGAAAGTTTGGAAATTTTCAGAAGCTGCGTAATATCTTTTCCATCTGCTACAGCTATTGTACAGCAGCAAAGTTCCTTGATTATTACGCCAGAACTTTTATTTAATGCCATGTCAGCAACTTTCATTCATTCATTCATTCATTCATTTTCTTTTCGGCTTAGTCCCTTTATTAATCTGGGGTTGCCACAGTGGAATGAACCGCCAACTTATCCAGCATATGTTTTATGCAGTGGATGCCCTTCCAGCTGCAATCCATCACTGGGGAACACCCATACACACCTATTCACACTCATACACTACGGACAACTTAATTTACCCAATTCACCTGTACCGCATGTCTTTGGACTGTGGGGGAAACCGGAGCACCCGGAGGAAACCCACGCAAACACGGGGAGAACATGCAAACTCCACACAGAAATGCCAACTGACCCAGCCGAGGCTCGAACCAGCGACCTTCTTGCTGTGAGGCGAGAGCGCTATCCACTGCGCCACCGTGCTGCCCCTCAGCAACTTTCAATAATATATTATTGAAATAATATAATGAATAATAGAAACTTTTCAATTTCAATAATAAATTTACAATTAAAAACGACAAACAAATTAATACAAATTAAATAAGATTTTTAGTGTTAATACATGATAAAAATTCCAATATTTTTCATGGTGTCACTTTGTTAAAAATGTCCTAAAAAAGTCTTCTGGAATTATTAAAAGCAGGACAGTCCAGTCAAATGTGTTTTACAGTAAGGGGAATTGTGCAATACAAACACTGAGTGGGGTCACCTTCACCTTTAAGCAAAAAGGCATGGGTTAATCTTGTATGTCCAATACGACATCTGGTAAAAATCACTTGATCAAATCTAGCCTTAAAATGTCTTAAAATTCAGTTTAAGATTTCAGGTTGGATTTCATACAATTTATTATTTCCCAATGCATTCCACTCCTCTTGCCACTTATTTAAAATGTAAACGTTGATTACGCCAGAATGAGAGTATAGTCATAGTTCATAGTATAGACATAGTTCCTAGTCACATCAGCCTAGAAAATGGAAACTTATCATTTAGAGATGAAGTGAAATCTGATTGCCAGATTTATATAATAAATAATTTATGAGAATTAAAAAACTGAGATGCTAATGGTCTAATCTGATTGAATAATCTATGCTAAGCTAAGCTAAAGTGTGTTCCCGCCAGACTCTGAGATGGACTGAATGGATTAAAAAAATGGTAAAACTCTGTTAAATTGTAGGGGAGCTGTAATATAAGCCTATTTTCAAAAAAAGTGGAGTGTGCTTTAAGTTTGCTAATATTTTTTGCAGTTGATGACTTGAACAGCCAACCTTTTATATCTTATATCTTCAGAGTTTTCATCTCCCAATCTGACTTTACAGCTTTTGCAATTCTGACTTTACATCTCGTAATTGGAACCGGACGTCTTACACATTAACAGAAAACCGTTCCGTACTTCCATCTGAAAATGAAGCTAGATAGAGCATTGCGGAGACATTGTGCATCTTAAATAAACGAGATGCTAATGGTCTAATCTGATTCAATGATCAATGAACATTGTGTATCTTAAATAAACAGGATATCCTTGCTGGAAAGGCTGCATCCTGAATACAACACATAAGTTCAAAAAAGAAAAACCCATTACACATCAAAAAACCATATGAGGTAATGTCACACTATTTTCTAAGTCCATTCTTGCAGCTGCGGTGTGTCCAGTGTGATGTATGGTACTCTTTATTTCACAAAGAGCGAGCTTCGAATGAAATACCTCACAAGAGGGAAAAATCAATATGAAGAGCTCCGTCTTTTACAATGAGTAAGTGTGTTTATTTTCCCCAGCAGGCCTGAGATGGACCGTCATCATACCTTTCTTTATTTGTTTTGCAGGTACTTCCAATGGTTAACCATTATTTGGATTCGCACATTTCTATATGACCCAAGCCGCAGCCTGCATAAAATGCGCACATTAGAGGTTTGAATGGAGCAGTGGGTGAAACTGTATTTAGCCCTGGATGTGTCATTAGCCGTTGAGTGCATTCAAAGGCCACAGTCATTCCTAAAGGGACAAACACAGTGGGAAATAGAAGAAATGAGGCAAAAAGGGAGATGCAGCCACATAATTCATATGTTCCAGTGGCAAAAACAGCTGCTAAACATTTGGTGGAATGAATCCCGCTATAGCAAAGCACATGCGGAAAAGTCCTGCCAACCAATAAAGCAGACATCCAGCACAATGCATTCCAACCCATCGCTTTTCATTGCAGCAGTGTGTTCAAGTCGTAAATGACGTAGTTTGAGCCTCATGCGGCCCACCCACGGACCACTCATGGAACCTCTGATGAAGACGGCATGCAAAAATTTCAAGAGTTCACATAAAAAAAGACAAGCTCCAGTCCTTGAATCCAACCACTCCACCACATTGCTTTCTTCATACACCTACTGTACTTTCCTGTAAACACTACTGTAGTTGTAAAACAGGGTTACCCATAAAGGTTTTTCTTCTCAAAGTTACAAACAAAGAAACAAACAACTCTAATTCTGATATTAACCCTTGATAGTGCACCCTTGATAGTGCACTTGATAGAACCTGCTGCATTACCAGGGTTTATATATGTAATTGTTAATTTACAGTGCGCTTGTAAATTTTTGAAAGTAATACTGTAAAAATGACAAGTAATACTGTAAGTCATTGGGATTAAAACTGTTTACTGCTAGTTCATGTTAACTCAATGCATTACCTAATGCTATTACGCGGCTGTTTGGCATACTCAATTCTGATTGGTCAGTTGCAAGATTCAAAGGTATATTATTCCGAGATAACCACCGCTAAATAACACAGGCTCATCCGGGAACTACGGATCACCTTGAGTGTCAGTGAATACATTCAAATTAATATACTTGCATCCAAATTCATATGTATCTGCTTGTCTATCATGCCACGTTTTTTGCCTGTTTGGTGCCATATTGTGAATGAATATGTAGATTAGTATATGCTTTATTCAGCCAGTTTTGTTTCTGTCAGTTTTGTGTTTTTGATTGTTTTGCGCCATCTTATGGCAGAATATTGCACAGGTTAGCGTATACTCCATCAGCTGTTTTCATTTCTGTAGGCTTTGCGTTTAATTAAATAATTAACAAACTATTACACCTCAGAACAACATTTTGTGTGAAAATGTTATGCTTAGAAGCAAGTAGTAATAGGGATAATGTAATAAGAGGGATAAAGTTCTTCCTGAAGGGTTGTTTTCGCCGATAAGCCTGTCGGGCTTTATTCTTCGATAGCAATCTCCTGGATGTACTTTATGCCTAACGTAACAAGCATGAATTTGAATATTTAATAATACATTAGTAAATGTAAACTATGATTAATAAATGCTGTACAAGTATTATTCATTGTTAGTTATTACTAACTAATAGAATTTGGGGACAAAATAATATACGGGGGGGGGGGGGGGGGGGGCTAATAATTCTGACTTCAACTTTACATTAACTAACATTAACTAACAAAACCTCACTGTAAAGTGTGACCCTAATTCTCGTCCTTGGTTTACTGTTTGACAGTCTGTCTGTCTTTCCTTTTTCCTCCCAGCATCTCTGTGTCTGCCAGTGTTTCTCTTTCCGTCGATCCAGCCTGTTGTTTCACTCCCACTAAGAAGCGGCGTGTCTGTGAACCTGCTATTATCTCTCTCAGCTCTGCCCAGTGACTCATCATGGCTCCATCTACTGAGAGACCAACACAGCGAGTGCCAGTGAATCAGAGCAGTTGGTAGGACTCCACGCTCAATAAAGCTCTGTTTGCTTTCTGACAGTGGAAAACACTTTTCTTCCTGCACACACATACGGGAGCTCGAGAGGCTCTGTCTGCATGGACTTATAGACTGAGTCGATGTTCTGCTCCGTTAGGACAGAAACAATACATCTCTTGACAGGGAAAGGTCAAGGTGTAGGAGTAAACATTACATAAAAACATCAACAAACTAAACTCTTATATTTTCAAAAATAATGCTGGGCGATATTACAAACATCTCATATCATGATATAAGTCTTTTCACATCATTATAATATATATAGTGGGGAAATTATGATGGTTGATGGTTCTGTGGGTCTCGTCTGTCAAATCTGCTCTTTAATTTGTATTTTATATTGGATTCAGGTTAGGTGATTGGCTGCGCCATTCTACAGCTTGAGTTTCTTTCTCTGAAAGAATGTGAGAGTTTCCTTGACTGTGATTGGATCATTGTCTTGCTGAAATGTCCACCCTGGTTTCATCTTCATCATCTTGATAATGTAGATGTTGGACTGAAGCAGCTAATATTCATTTACAATGATGAAGGGCAGAGGGAACTACTGAGAGATTTCAGCTGCTATCTGAGCTTTCACTGCCTTTCTATACCTCCCTTTTTTCATGTGTTCAATATTTTTTCCCTGCGTCATTTCATTTTATTACGCATAACTTAATTTGTAAACTAATTAGATTTGTTTTCTTTGCATATATGGATTTCTTTAGTTGTTATCAACGTCCGGGGAAAATTTCAAGTCAACGGCACCTTTAGAAATATGTTTTCTAAGAAAAATTGTGACGTGTTCAATACTTATTTTCCTCGCTGTGTATATATATATATATATATATATATATATATACTTACAACATTGCAGCATTTCTGTAAATTCAATTAATTAGTAGTTTATATTTTGATCATATGTAAAGGACTATTCCAACAGATTCAAGGACTTTTTAAAGCACCATTAATCAAGCACCTTTTTAATACCCCCATGAAGCGACATGCAAGTCCTTACTAACATTTCACTAACACTTAATGTTTACATAAAAAATGTCAAAGTAATTTTCATCCTGAGAAATGCTTATGTTTTCAAAACTGAGAAATGCTTAAATTAAAAATCTTAAATTCAAGCGTTTCTGTTTTTTCGTTCTGTTTTTGACTATTTGAGTACACTTGTTAAAATAAAACCATAAACTAATTTAATTTCAAATTGAATTCAAGGACTTTCAAGGACCTGTGTTTGTCTTTAAGTTCTTTCCAGGCCTTGAATCCACAAGTTGTTGTTAGTTGTTGAACTAACTTAATTAAATAAAGGAAAACCTTTTCACTAAATTGAATTAGTGATTTCAACCTATTGAATAGAGTTATTTTATCTTGTTTGAATTTTGTTATTTCAACTTACTACAGGCAAATACAACCCACAAGCAAAATTCATTTTCAACCAATCATTCCCATTTGAATCACCTTGTGGAACTAGATTCATTTAAATGATATGATTATATTTTAAAAGTATGCTATGTTCCACTTGGTTTTCTACATATACATATATATGGTCTGTGCTGATTATCAGTGTCCTTACATTACACTGCCAGACTCTATTACCGGAAGCATAAATTTGATATTAAAAGAGCGTGAGCTGAAAACAGCATTTAATCTTGTTAATACATATCCTGAACAAAAGGGCTGCAGAAATTATAGGCCATTAACACTGATAAGCAACTCTGCCAATGGCCATCCTGCAGTAATTTCAGCCGACCTTTATAGATCAGGAGAGTGGCAGACAATGATCAACCCCCCAAATTGGATTTTAAATGGGGTTCCAGCAAAGGGGAACAAGAGGAGAGGCTGAACGGGTTATGGGTTGATCGGTCTTGCCAAGCTGTGGTGGATGACAGCTACTCAGGAATAGTTAGAATAGTGAGAATACAGTATTAAAAAAATATCTTTATGATTAAACAATCAAACAAACAAATAAATGCATTAATTAATCCAATACACTGTTTACAAAAAATCTTTATTAGGAAATAAATAAATAAATAAATAAATAAATAATCCAATACACTATTTAAAAAAAAACATCTTTATCATTAAATAAAAAAAACAAAAAAACCTAATGATTAAATAAATAAATAAGGAATGAAAGAAATTTAGTAGACTATTTCAAAAAACATGTTTATGAATAAATAAATAAATATAGCCAAATACACTATTTCAAAAAAGATATATCTTTATGATTAAACAAACAAACAAATTAATAATCCAATACACTATATAAAAAAATCTTTATGATTAAATAAATAAATAAATGCACTTCAATAAATGCATTTCAAAAAACATCTTTATCATGAAATATATAAATAAATCCAATACACTTTCAAAAAGCATCTTTATGAATGAATAAATGAACAAATTGATAAATAAAAAAATAAATCAAATACACTTTTTCAAAAACATGTTTATCATTAAATAAAAAATAAATACAATACACTATTTCAAAAAATATATATCTTCATGACTCAACAAAAAAACTAATTAATTAATAATCCAATACACTATTTAAAAAAACATCTTTATGATTAAATAAATAAATAAATGCACTATTTAAAAAATCTTTACGATTAAATCAATCAATAAATAAAATACAATTTTTCAAAAAGCATCTTCATGAATGAATAAATAAATGAGTAAATAATTAAATAAATCCAATACACTATTTAATATATATATAACAAGCAAACAAATTAATTAATAAGCCAATACACTATTTAAAAAAAAACATATTTATGATTAAATATAATAAACAAATGAATAAATAAATAAATAAATCCAATATGCTATTAAAAAAAACATCTTTATTATTAAATAAATAAATAAATAAATAAACACTACGGCCAATTTAGTTTATTCAATTCACCTGTACCGCATGTCTTTGGACTGTGGGGGAAACCGGAGCACCCGGAGGAAACCCACGCCAACACAGGGAGAACATGCAAACTCCACACAGAAATGACAATTGACCTAGCCGGGACTCGAACCAGCGACCTTCTTGCTGTGAGGCGACAGTGCTAACCACTGAGCCACCGTGTCACCCCCAATTATCAACATCCCTTTAAAAATTAGTTTTGCGTTTAACAGAAGAAAATGTGATGGTGAGTAAATGATGACAGAATTTTGATTTTGGCATGAACTTTCCCTTAATGGATGCTATTTGGGGTCTATGTATCACATTACTGTAATTGGAGTATTTAAATACAGTAATGTACAAACAAAGACATTTTTTCAATCAAATATTCACACACGATATGAACTATGAGCTTCTGTGTGTATAGAAATATCTGGAGACACATATTTCACAGCACGATCAAAGGAAGAGGGAACATGCTTTGTGTGATATTTAAATTGTGTCTTAAGGTTTGGGGGGATTGAAGTCACACTTCATACAGACCCCAATATGAGGCAATCAACAGTCACTTTCTCTGTGCTCTTTCATCTGTCTGCTCGCTCTTGTTCTGCCTCTCTGACTCGTCCGTTTACTGCAGTTAATCCCCACAGCACAGCCACTTTCTGAAGCAGTCAGGCTACGCATAGAGCCTGCTTTCATAACTTCAGATATAGTTAAAGTCAAAATTATTAGCCCTTCTGTGAATTTTTTCCCCCAAATATTTCCCAAATGATGTTTAACAGCGCAAGGAATTTTTCACAGTATTTCCTATAATATTTTTTCTTCTGGAGAAAGTCTTATTTGTTTTATTTTGGCTAGAATAAATTTTTTTTAAGCCATTTTAAGGTCAATATTATTCGCCCCCTTAAGCAATATTTTTTCCCGATTGTCAACAGAACAAACCATCGTTATACAATGATTTGCCTAATTACCCTAACTTGCCTAATTAACCTAGTTAAGCTTTTAAATTGCACTTTAAGCTGAATACTAGCATCTTGAAAACTATCCAATAAAATATTATGTATTGTCTTCATGGCAAAGATAAAAGTAATCAGTTATTAGAAAGGAGCTAATAAAACTATTACGTTTAGAAATGTGTTGGAAAAAAAAAAATTCTTTCCGTTAAACAGAAATTGGGGAATAAAAATATTCAGGAGGGCTAATAATTCAGACTCCAACTGTATGTAACGAAGGTTCTTGAATCCCTCATTCTATCATTGTCTGATAATACAAACCTTCTTACAAATATTCCCAATAGCTCTTAGATTAACCATTCCCAATTACTGACAGACAGTCCAAACCCCGTAATCTCAGAGGCACATTTAAAATAGTCAGCAACAAAAACATCTTTATCAGTCATCTGTTTCGGAGCGCATTCAGAGTTTAAATTACCTCAGCCCTGGTTTCACAAGCAGCTCCACTGATTAATGAAGCCCCATTGTGAAGATGGCAACTCTGGGGATACTTGCATTCAAGCCAATGAATGGGGTTATTATTGTTATGACAAACCTACCATTAGGCGATTATTAGTGGTGTTTACAAAGGCAGGCCATTCTATTACAATCACTCATAGCAAGGGTTAGGGAATTGAGCAAAACACTAAACTACGTAACTTTGGCATCAAACTCATTTCCTGGGTGTGTTGCCCAAAACGACAAGAAAACTCGTGGCTGAACTACTAATAGTATGATGAATCGTTGGGGGAAAAACAAAATGATGTGGTGACAAGTATTTCCCAAAAACATAGTTACACTGTAAAAAATGCTGGGTTCCAGACAATTCATTCATGTTGTCCCAACACAAATCGATTAACTTATCACATTTAATTGGATTGAACATGAAACAATTAAAATGTCCCAAAAAAACACATTAAGAATTTTGTTATTTCAGTTCATTTTAATCAAGTAGTTTGAATTAGCGGGAAAAAAAATGTTTGGAGTGTACTCTGTTGCAGATCGCTTGAACCACGAAAGACGCAGAGTTGAGTTAGAGTTGTCAAAAGTATGTTATAGTCAACATATAAACCGATCTAACATTTAAACAACGTCCATTTCGCTCTAACATTTGAGTCCTGTTGAGCACGTTATTAAACATCTGATTGGCCATTGTGTTTGATGTGCTCGACAGAAATGACTGTGATTGGCCAAGAAGGTCATCTGTTTACTACTTTTCATCGCTGTTGCAAAGTGCAAACACAGATACATGGACACTGGAGTGTTTCAAAGCCGGGAAATGGGTGTTTTTAAAATTACAGTACCAAATGGTAGTGAACTCAATACTATTGACAACCGTAGATATAATGCTTACGTAATGACGTTCCTCAAGGTATCATAATTTGTGAAAACAACCAATAGTTAAAATAAAGTTTAAAATAAAGTTTTTGAGACGTTAGTATCAGTATGTTAGCTTTAAGGATATCTATTAGCGAGTGCATACCAAAGTACAGTTTGTCATTTTCGCCTAAATGGAGTTTTTACCTTAGACTTTTCATCAAATCTTATGACCAATCAAATGGCTTTCTAGTATCTGACATGTCCCGCCCCTTTCAAGATGGTGCTCATTACCTTTTTATTTGATGTGCTTGAGCTCAACCACTCTCACTGGCAGATCTGTGATAAAAAATAAACGCTATTGGCTATTGGTTTTCAAGTGGACCTTTTTTTTTTTTACAAGAGAGGCTGGAAACATTGTGAAGCATTACATTATTATTATTATTATTACTATTATTATTATTATTATGTTTTTTTTATTGTTTAAATGACAAACTGAGGAAAGTTGAACATATC
>CAIGQW010053650.1:1844017-1854643 GCA_903798125.1 Danio choprae | reverse complement strand
TTTGTTTATATTTTTTATCATTAAATTGTTATTTTTGCTAATCTCACAACATTACTTATAAAACTGCAATATAGAACTGTAAGTAACTGTAAGTAGCAAAATAGTATGGTAAGCAATTTTGGCAAAATTGTAAGAAAAATTGTAGGCTACATCACAAAGTGTGGTTATGATCATCAGCCAACAAGCTAATCTCGAAAAAAAATTGTTTAAAATGTCACTAAAATACATTATTTAAACCTCATAATTGAACACAAAATGGTGAGAATAACTGCAAAAACATCCACCCTTTTCACCAGATGGGCTATGGGACTGGTATACATGTTATACATACCTGTATATATAAATAAAATAAATATATAATATTTTATAAATAATGGTTTCCACTGAGTGGTACGGTATGGTATGGTTCAGTAAGCTTTTATGGCCGTTTCCACTGTCAAAAGGTACCAAAAAGTGAACCATACCGTAGCCTTTGCAAAGGGTCTATATTTGAAATAACAAACTTTTTGAGCTGATGATAATAACGTGCACGTGATTATTGAAGTGCTTCTGACATCCTTTCAGAAACGGACAAACGCGAGAGTGAAGCGCAAAAAAACAAAGGAGAAGCCGGAAAAAACAGGAGCAAATGATTCTTTCAGCAACCTAAAACATGAACAAACTGCCATGTGTAACTATTACCACCACCTTTTGGACTATTATGAACTCTGAATGACTTTCTAACAAGAGGTTAACGTTACATGTGCTGGTGAAGATTAAAGATACAGATGAGAGGTTTACACTGACTGTGACTGTGTGTTATTTTATATAATTGCAGACATTATAGTAGGCTATTTTGCACTGTCATTGATCTGCAGTTATAATCAAATCATGTTCATAGAAAGGTTAGTAATGAACATTTATACACAAGTATTTATGGGTATAAAGCATCTGCTTTGTGAGAAGTGCTGCTCAGCATACTTGTACACCCCATTTTGAAAATGTATATTTTTATCCATTTCTCAGTGAATATGGGTAATATATATTGGTGCATTTGAACAAAACAGATTTATTAAACAGACATATATTTATTAAAATAATATTTTAGTCACAGAACATCTTTAGAAATTAAAAGATAATACATTTAAATTCATGCATAATATTGCAAGAAAAAAATGACAAACTACAATATTTCAACAAAACTGTCAAACAAAATTTTTAGTTTCTCTTGATTTTTGCTATTTTTGAAATTTTGATTGAATATTTTTGCCTAACATATAATTTGGGCTACTAATTTTTGAACCATTACTGTAAGTTATTTTGTTAGATTAGCTCCAGATTTGGCTTCAGTACTGACTAAACTAATCTATATGCACAAATAGAATATTGTAAAGCATCCTTTAGAAAATATTAATTTAAATGAGTGATTTGTGGGGGTGTACTCATATATGCTGAGCACTGTGTATATGAATGACCCGTACAACTTTACTTTGACATTTCCTCGAGCAAGAATGACGTCGACTGGAACTTTCTGTTGTACCATTGGTACACTTTTTGGCCATGGAAATGCAAGCCTGATAAAGGTGACCCGTACCATACCATACTGTACCACTCAGTGGAAACGGGCCATAAATAAATAAGTTCGAGAATATATATATATATATATACTATAACAATAATATTTAATACGTAAAATACATTTAGAATTCCTTTATGTGTAAACCCTGCTGGTACCTTCAGTTGTGTTCAGTATTCAGTGTTGAGAACATCAGCTGATGTCAATCTGTGGGTCACACATGCCCTCTGGACAGCGAGCAGCTAATGAGAATCGAGCATGAAAAAGTGGCTTCCCAGGTCTAATCTGTGAACAGCCTGCTAGTGTTTCTCCGAGAGAGGTGTGAGAGAGATTGTGTGTGTTGTAGACACCAGCAGTCTTGACTGGCATTTACACCTCTCAGGCGGGCGCCGTCACTCTAATTATTTCCTCGGGCAGCTGGGACGGGGCAGTTTGCCAGCCCAACAGCAGACGTACACAGAGAGTGATCTCTAAAAGTGGACACTGCTACCACAGCAGGACTCAAAGCTCATGTTCGTCACGGCGAGGAATCAATGACCTGTTAGTGGAAATCACTGTCTGATTCAGAGCTCGGCAGCTATTAATAACAGTGTCTCCATCCACTTGGGATATCTGCGAAGACTAAAACGCTGTCTGATGATGAAGAAGAAAGAAAAAGAAGTCATTCCCTACCTGTCCTCAATGAGCTGGTCTTTGTACATCCATGTGATGTCAGGAGTGGGATATCCCGTCACCACACAGGGGAGCAGGACACTTTCGCCGACCAGTTTAGACACGTGCTGAGGCTCCAGGAGAAACTCCAACGTCCTATCCTCACCGGATTCTTTACAAAACAGAGAAATGAATGCAGTCATGTGCTTACATGTCACAATATCACAAACGTAAATCATTTCTGGCACTCTCAAGGGGTTCGGTTAGCTTGATCTGTGTCAGCAGTGTATTGTTCAACCCAGGATCATTGGAAATATTTGCCCAGGGCTGCATATTTGGGAACCACGAAACAGGTGCCCAGGGATATGAATGTTTGCAGTTTTTTTTTTTTCCACAAATTACATTTTTGACGATCTCAAATACGTTAATATGTTTTCTCATATGTGCCATTTCTTGTAAATACACCAGAGGCCGCTGTGCACATTTCTGTGAACCTAAAATATCATGTTCGCTCATCGCATTTATACACCCTTCTTGCACGTGTCTGTGGAAAGACGGCCTGCTTGTAGTGCAAAGTACATTAGCTTGCTATCAACTGACCCACCCAGCCCTTCTCTAACCCAACCTATAGTGTTTTCAGAAGCAAACTAGAAGAGAAAATTGCGCTTTTACCATGATTTTACATTGCTTTTGTTTATTTTTTATTTTTTTTACCTGGTTTCTGGCACTATCCTTCATTTTTTTCCACAAATCCACTAGAGGCCGCCATATGCATTTTTGAAAAAAATATGTTAATTGTGCACATTTTCCCATGCCTGTCATTTCTCGTAAATCCACTAGAGGCCGCGGTGTATTTTTCTATTTCACACAGATTTCTGTCTTTTCTAGTTTTGCTTTACCTAGTTTCTGGAACCGTTCTTTGCTAGATTTGAACCCCAGTCCGCTCCACGTCCCAAGTCTGACACCACACAAGGTGAGCTACTGAGCAAACTGGTCACACCAGAAAAGCCATCCATATGGAGGTAAGTGGTCAGTGGTAGCGCAAAATGGAAAAGAAGTTGTCAGTATAGCGTTCATTTTACAAACAAAATGCAGCCGGAAGTATGCCAGGACACCTATTTGCAGTTTCCTAAATATGTAGCCATGGGCACGTATCCCCAACGAGCCTGTGTTGGTATTGTTGCTGTGTCCAACCGACATTGTTTCACATGTCTAATAAAATTTTTAGGTGAATTATACCTTATAAATACCGTATATGACACTTTTAACACCATTTGGAGGTGTCCATGTTGCTGAGCAATGTATATAAAACAATGTGAAGACTTATGCGACCGCCTTTATGCTTCTCTCCTGACCTTGAAAATATAATGGCTGAATCGTAGAAAAGCAGAATTAAGTTCATGTGTAGGGTCGAATCGAGATCGCGATCTTTTTTCGATTAATCGCCCAGCCCTACTGCCAACTATTCCGGCATATGTTTTACACAGTGGATGCCCTTCCAGCCGCAATACACTCTCTCATTCACACACACACACACACACATACACTACAGCCAATTTAGTGTATTCAATTCACCTATAGCGCATGTCTTTGGACTGTGGGGAAAACAGGAGCACCTGGAGGAAACCCACACAAACACGGGGCGGGGGAGGGTGGATGTGGGGGGTTGTTTTGGGGGACATGCAAACTCCACACAGAAATGCCAAGCCGGGACTCGAACCTTAGGTTTGCCTAATGCCTTAGAATGCCTTAAGTTTGTGACATATATTTTGTACATGTTTAGGTCATTTGAACAAAACCGTGATAATACTGAAAACCGTGATAAATTTGGTCACTATAATCATGCTATGAAATTGTCACCGTTACATCTCTAATACGTTATTTACAGAATGCATTTCAACGTTTACAATCTACAGACTACATTCAACCCTTTAGACTTACGCTTTCGGTTTAATACTCATTGTTTATTTATCTCAGCGAGGAAGAACAGGCGTGTTATTTGCTCCTTTACATGTTGCCTTGTGCTCCAGGTTTAGTGTGATAACCTCAGCAGGTGACGCTGCTTTGGGCCGCTGCTTTTAGATTTATGTTATCTAATATCTCACTATGAGCCTGGAAAAATAAATCTGCATGCTGAATATCTGCCTCAAAGGAGCTCATTCCTCCTTAACTCCAGCATAAATCACATTGTTTTCTTTGATAACACCACACATAGCTGTCCTGCTCCAGGAGGAAGCCTTTAAATCTCTCTCTTCATGCAATTGTGTGCGTTTCAGTATCAGCTCATAATCAACGTCTTTTTTATAATCAGTGTTTGTTCTTTTAGGAGAAAAATGCTTTAAAAATTCATTTAAAACGTTTGGATTTTTAAAAATAAATGCTTGAGTTTGGTTTTGAAGGCACAGTAGTATACTGTAGAATTAGTCTTTTACAGACCATACAGTAGTATATTGGTGATTATGAAAAAGCTTAAATTAGAAGTAGTTTTTGGGCTATTATAACGCATTATTTCAACATTTTAATAAGTATAAAAATGAATGCAATTAAATTGTCTGAAAGTTCTGAATATATATTGACGTACTGTAATTTTTGACATATAATGATAAACAAATGATAATACAGCATCAGTAGTTTATCAAATAAAACTCAAATCCACATTTTAATGTTGTTCAAATATTTTACCCAGTAAAACATCAATTTAATAGTTTTAATTTACTATTGATACATTTATGCCCTGTCATAAGGACTCTATATATATATTAACACATCCATATTTTGTGCAATGCTGTATTGAACACTTTCTGGTCACATTCAATCCCTGTGTAGTATTGTATTAACACTCCATACATATTTACATTTTTAGGTTATATTATTCTTGTGTATATGAAAACTCACTAGTGAATTACTTTGCAATATTTGATCTTTTTTTTGTACCGTAAGGATGCTCCGCTGTACTGAGTACTCACTAAGTACTGACAATAAAGAATCTAGAATCTTTTAATTTCCTTTTCTGGCGTTTCATCCTCATTTCCTCTGTTCTATTCATCAGTTGTCATTGTTGCTGATTATGTTGCACATCTGTTTCTTCTAAAGATCTTTCATTAACCTGTGCGTTTATATGCTCTCAGTTTTCTCCCTCGCTGTTGCTTTCTTTTTCTTGGATGACCTTCCTCGTCTTGTAAAACTTCAGCAAAAATACACGGAAGTAACTTCATTTGCAGCATTATGCTTTGGGTGATTATGAAAACACTATCATGGTAATAATTAATAATATGGAATTTTTGACCAATACCGATAACCGATAACTCTTTAGATATGGAGGCCGATAACCAATTAGCTGATTAGCCAATAAATATAAATATTTACGTTTTCTGCATGTTTGCAAAAACAAAAGGCAAACACATACTGTGAACAACTGATTTATTTTAAAACCTTCACTTCAGGAAAGTTTGAACTGAGCTCTGAACTTTATTAATCACTATTCTTTTGTTTGGCCAACTTTCTTCTATATAAATAAAACCTATTACTTGAAAAAAATGAAGTTACTATTACTAGAAACAAAGCAACCAAACCAGTAAACATTACCCAAAATGAAAATACTAGTAAAATAATAAAACAGTCGCAGACAGCAAGTGTGTGCAGTGATTCGACCAGAGGAAATAATACATAATCTATCTACTTAAAGATATCAGCCTAATTTTGTTATCGGTCCACTAATGATAACATAAAAAAATGGCAATTATCGTTATTGATATGCCCACCGATATACAGTTGTGTTTGAACATACAAAATACATGTTTTTTTTTAGTACTGTCCTGATTAAGATAGTTTCCATAAAATATGTTTACATATAGTTCACAAGACAACAACATAGCTGAAATTATTAAAATAACCCCCTGCAAAACTTTACATACCAATGGAAACTTTGAAGAAAACGTTCTGTATATCGGTGGCCATATTAAAAATGGCAGTCATCGGCCGATATTGATGTTTTTTAAAAATGTTTTATTAACAAGAACTAGCATATAAAGTTTTATTTTACAACAAAAGTATTTCCCATGTCTTGCATTTTTTATGTTATCGTTATTGGCCCGATAACAAAACATAGGCTGATATCTTAAAGGCGATAAATTATGTATTATTTCCGCTGGTTGAACTAAATAAGAAAATATCACATGCGTTTTGTACGATCTCACTTATTTTGTTAAAATTCTTCACATTTTAACAGATTCTGTAAGGGGTATGCAAACTTTCAAGCACAACTGTATATCGGTGGGCATTACAATTTCGCCCGATAACTGTTATTTTTATATGTAAAAGAAAAAAAGCTTTATTAAGAACTTGCATATAAAAGTTTCATGTTACAACAAAAGTATTTCCCATGTCTTAACCATTTTTAATGTTATATTTATCAGTCCAAAACCACAAATAGGCCGATTTTTAAGCCGATAAATTATGTATTTTTCCACTAGTTAAACTAAATAAAAAAATAACATGTTTTCTATGATCTCACTTATTATGTTAAAGGTGCTGTATGTTAGTTTTGACTCTTCTAAAGCATAAAAATACCATAATATGTTTGCAGATATTTCAGAAACATGCTAAGTGAACATTCTTGTTTATCTGAAAAACCATGCTGAAGTCAGATATTCTGCTTTGAAAATCTTCGTTACGTACTGGAACGGCTGTCTTTGTTTTGGTTCTTTTAACCTGCCCATTGGCAATTTAGCCAATTATATTTCAGGACCCTGGGTTGCCTTGTTGGAAAACAGTGCATTTTATTCATTCATTCAGAAAGGCTCTCAAAGCATGTGTCCGTGACTGAAATGCGACCTCCTGTGAACAGTAGCAGACTCCGAAATGAGATGCAGATTCAGATGTTCCACATTAGGTTATTAATTAGCAAATAATATAAATATTATAAACGTAAACATTGGGTGAGCAGGTTACATTGTAACCCTGTGTCATAACAACACGCTACGTGACGAGATTTGCAGTGATAAGCAATTTGGCTGTTTGCACCAGACGAAACACGACAGAAATTTAAACACATTCAGAAGCACAGAATATGCACTCAAATGGTAAGGTTTATCATCTATTTAATACATATTAACCCTCTTTAACATTATTAAATATACATGCTGAATCAGTGATATGTGTTGAGTCACAGTTCTAAAGTTCAATGTCAAACAGTTTATTTTATTTTCCAGATCTGAGGTGAACTATCTGCTGCTGCTTTCAGTAGTATGGCAATAAACGTCATGTAAAATGGCATTCAAACTCACATTGTTAGCATTTAACACTGAATAAAGCACATGAGGTGTACCTGAGGTGATCATTGTCAGTTTATCCTGTTGTTCAGCTGCAAAAATAGAAGCTGTTTCTAATATATCAATTCAAGGTGTTGGTTAGAACCAAAACTCCTTTTAATATGGAAAATATTCCTTCTATCGCGTGCCATTAAATCAGCCTTTAGGCTCGATCGTCAGACTCGCTCCTGTTGGTCCTCAATCTGGCAACCTGCGCTTACGTTGGCTTTGAACCAGGAATGCAATACCCAGTTCAACCACTGGATGTCAAACTTACATACCGCACCTTTAAAATTCTTCACATTTTAACAGATTCTGCAAACTGTATGATGCATTTGTAATAAATAATAAATAATAGTTACCTGTTAATACGTGTAGCTGTGCTTCTTCACTGGTCTTGGTGGGTCCAGCGTTGTCGATGACACAGCGGTACAGACCCGCGTCTGTCTCTGTGGCGTTACTGATAACCAGAGCTCCACTGGGCAGACTGAAGACTCTGTGATCCAGCTCCACTGCCTCTTTGTTCTGTTCCCAGCGGATGAAGGACACCAGGTCTGGATTGACCTCACAGCTTAACACTTGACTGTCACCCACCCGCACCGACGCCATCTCCGGTTGACTGAGGAACCGCGCTATACCTGAAAGCAGATAATCAAGAAAAATATATAAATACTATAAATTCATGATCACTTTCTGATACTACTACTGATATTTGTCATTTTGATTGATACCAATAACAAAAAAAAGAGCTCTATATTTGGAAGTAGACACCGGATATATAGGGCGTCTATATGTCTGCTAAAACAAAAATCATAGCATGATTACAAAACAAAAGCTATATACTTTTTTAATCATTTTTGTTTGTAAAGCAGTCATTACTTTTTTAAAGAACTAAAATCCCAACTTCTCTGTTATTCACCTTGTCTGTTAAAAATAAAAAATGGAAACATTATAGACAGACAGACAGACAGACAGATAGAAATTATATCTTTAACTAATGATTTGTCTAAAAAACATTCTCTAAATTGATGAAACCTGCATAGCTTTTTCTTTAAAAAAAATAAAAACAACATAAAAACATAATTTTACATATCATCATTTTTAAACTAAATTAATTAATTTCACTATTAAGTAAAAAAGTTCATCAGGGAGATGGCTAAATATAGTTTTTTTTTAGAAATAACATATAATAAAAAGTTGTGCTGTCAAACGACTGAATCACAACCAAAATAAAAGTTTGTATTTATATAATGTATTAACTGCCTATAAATATTAATTATATTATAATATTAATATAAATAAAATATATATAAAATACAAAAAATACAAAACCAAAATAATTTTATTTAATTATATTCCATTTGTATTAGATATGAAATTTTATATTTAGGGGATGGGGACAATCTTCAATAATGACATGTGCTTTGTTTAATTGTCATTAAATAAATTTAACTTAGCTGCCTTTGTTACCTACAATTGCACTGGCAATTGGGCTGGGCTGGGCACTAGAACCCCCCTCCCCACCCCACCCCAAACACACACTGAACGTCCGCGACATGTGAGGTTTAATATTAAGTCTAAGCAAATTAGTACGCATATAAATTAGCATTCACTTTTGTAGATACTGCCAAAGTAATTATTTGTCTATGTGATCTATTTGATTTAAGGGTGGAGGAACTTATTGCATTTTGATTAATTGTGCTCTAATAATGTGCACCGAAGAGTCAACCACAATAACACCACGTGGATTACAAAAGTAAATGACAATATGAGCAGGAAATGACAATATACAAACTTAAAGCAAGAGTCTTAAAGCAACTTTTCATTTTCCATCGGTCTTTAGTACACAATGTAACTACAGAAGAGTCAAGCTTTAAAATTTTTGAGCGAGATGCTAATGGTCTAATCCGATTCAATGATCTATGCTAAGCTAAGCTAAGCTAAAAGTGCTCTTGCCAGACCCGGAGATTGGCTGAATGGATACATAAACAGTAAAATTCAACAGTCCAAGTCTAAGGGAGTTGTAAAATGACCCTATCTCCACAAAAAAAAAAGAAAGAAAAAAAAGGAGGGAGTGTTCCTTTAAGAACGTGTCCACACAAAGCATTTTAAGCAAATTTTGTACTGGTGCATACTAATAAAAATAAATGTGCTCATTTTTTAACTACATTCACTTAAAAAGATGTATTTAAAGTGTTAGAGGTAATAAGTAGAAATAGAGCTTATTCTGTATGCTAAACAAAGTAAAGACTATATACAGTGTTTGGAGTCAAATTTCTGATGTGGTGGATATATAAAACGGTTGGAGCCTGTAAATTGATTTTGTTGCAATTATTAAAATAACTAAAGTAAAAAAAATAAATAAATAAATTATTCGTTTTTTTCTAAGTAAAAAGTAGTTTAATTTTGTAATAATAAATCTTTGTCACTTTTTATCCATAATCAACGTCACTTTTAACTAATTCAATGAAAAAACAAAAAACAAAAACCTAACAAAAAATAAATAAATAAAATAAGGCTAAACAAGACGAGACACAACAAAATAAATAACATTGTTCCTTTTTTATAACGATTAAGTCTTTGCAACTTTTGGTCACTTATCGATCACTTAAAAAAAGTGATCTATATTTAAGTCATCTAAATTCCTGAAGTCTTCCACATGATTTCAGCACTGGAGCAGAGTTGAGCTCATCGAAGCCGTATGTTCATCATTTCACATTACAATAAACATTGAGCACTTTGCCTAATACAATTGACTCCACTTAATCACAGTTCACTCTATCATTCACCAGGTTAGTTGCTCATTTTACATGATTTTCCTAGTGTACAGTATCTGCATCCAGTCTCATAAAAAAAAAAAAATAAAATAAACACATTACGAATGCACCAATACAACATTTTTGCCATATGATAACAGATAACTCTTTATATTTGGAAGCCGATAACTGATGTTATCTTTATTTTCGAATACATTATGGAATATTTCTGTTGGTTGATCAACTTCAGATTTGTGCATTCTATTTGTTTTGTTCTTGTAATCAGGGCCAAGAAAACATCTTATCAAGATTTGTATTTATCAACATGCATATATATATATATATATATATATAT